>WMED01030751.1:0-10051 GCA_019650415.1 Pipa parva | reverse complement strand
TCATGTGAAAATATGATATTTGTGTCATTCTCAAAACTTTTGGCCATGACTGTATAAGCATAGTCATGATATGACATTATCATGGTATAAAAGTGTGCAAATCAAAATAAATAATAAAAAAAAACGGAATATTCTGTTTTTTGTTTTGTTTTTTTAATTTCAGTTTTGTTACCTGCAATACTTTTTTACTATTTGGTTCTTTTCCTATAGCCTGTAACAAACAGCATGCCACCGCAAGGATATGTCTGTCTGTTTACAGTTAAAACCTTTTGGTGGCACTGTGGTATATTGGTGTCTAATAGAAAGTGTATGAATAATTTTATTTATAAAGCACCACAAATTTACACAGCGCTGTACAATTCAGCAATACAAATATAAGACAGACATGGGAAAAGTGCATTAAACATTACAAGTGAGTAACTTACAAGCATAAAATCGCTTTAAGTGCCAAGCTGTAACTGACACAGGAGGATGGAGGTCCCTGCTTACAATCTAAGTGGGAGGAAGACTTACATCCACAGAAAGGTAACAAGAGTTGTAACAATGTGCTGGGACACTGGTCTAGAAATACATAAGTAAATAAAGGTATATATACTAAGCATAAATTGTTAATTTAATATTAAAAATGACTATACAAACCCCTTAATTAAAAACCTGAGAGATAATGGCAACGGAGCATTTCTGATATTACATATTGTCTGTTGAGGACCTCATTGGCAATGTATACTTATCAGCTGGCCCAAATTAGTTTCTTGTGTCAGGATATGATATAGGGTAAATTTCAGTTATCTTGCAATTAGCATTTCTGTTTAACCCTTAAGTGCTAGCAGATATGAAATTTGCAGTAGTGTCTGTCTTAATTTTCTTGAATTACTGTGGATTTACCTGCTCTCCATTGAAACTCACTTGGAGGTTCGAGGGGAGGCAGAGATAACGGTAACTCTTCTCAACAGGAATTAATATAAACACAGCACACACGGTTCCTCCACTTTTCCACACCAACAGAGTATAGCCATCTCTTCTGGCTGAGGATGTGGTGCTTATTATTTGGAGTTATTTTCTAAATTTACTGTTCAAATGGTTTTACTGCCTCTGCTGTCCACCATGGGCTCTGTCTCCTGCACTTAGGATCTCTGTTATAACCCCCTGGTGTTTGCTGTTGCTGCTGCCACCTCACTTGGTACCTTTGCAGACTACCATATTACGGTATTATTCTATTCAGGAGACATTTAATTTACATCATACTCATAAGGTTTATGGTTGGTAAATTTTAGTTCACAATAAATCAGATATTTGAGTGCTTTGTTGCTTTTGCATTATTTCTATTAAAAAAACATGTTTTTAAATAATGTTATTAGTTTATAGAGAATTTAGATTTTAATTTAGTTACAACTTATTTCCTAAACACAAAATAGGTTGGCATGTTTATGGCCTTTTACAGCGCTCTGATAAGAAATATGACGAAGCAATTAAGTGTTACAGAAATGCACTTAAACTTGAAAAAGACAATTTGCAAATTCTCAGAGACCTGTCATTACTACAGATACAAATGCGAGACATGGAAGGATATCGTGTAAGTATACACTTCTATTTAGTATTTTTGTATTATAGACTAACCCTGATGCCTATTGTACCTTGTTCATATCTTCCCATTCACAATAACTGTCTTATTTTCAATCAGTTACTCCTCTATTTATTATAGCTACTCATTTAATCAGTTAAAAATACAACTGAAGCTAATGTTCAATAATGTCACTATAGGTTTCTAATCTATTTTTTTAGATTAGCATGCCATTGTGGTTACTGGATGGGTGGTTGCTGCTGCCAAGTAGAATGGAATCTCAAATTGTCCTCTAGGGGTGATTATGCCTTTTTTAATTACCACATACACTGTAACAGATCAAAGAGAAAGGCACGGCCCGTTGCATTTTCTGCTAACATTCATTAATCATCAGAGACAGCAATAAAGTGGGATCGGTCTCTCACGTCCAGAGGAGTTAAAGGGTAGCTAAAGACACAGACTGGCTTGCATGCTAAATGCCAGCCAAACTGTAACAAGTCCCAAGTTCAAATAACTACTGAGGGATCCAACTGAAAGGTGCTTCATATATAGAGAGATACACACTACTTAAATACAGTTTCTTAATGTGCTTTTTTTTTTTTTTTTTTTTTTTTTTTTTTTAAATGTTGGTTAGTTCCTTGTCAGTCATGTAAGACATTTATAAACAAAAAAAAATAGTAGTGTTAGTGATTATTTTAAACCAAGAAAGCATTGCTAAGTTTAAATAAAAATCTGAGTTTCAAAGTTGAATTTGCTTTTTTCATTTAGGAAACCAGGTATCAGCTTCTTCAGCTACGCCCTACTCAGCGAGCATCGTGGATTGGTTATGCTATTGCTTATCATTTGCTTGAAGACTATGAGATGGCCTTAAAATTACTTGAAGAATTTAGGAAGACACAGCAGGTGTTAACACATTAAGTAATGTAACTGGATCTTGCTACTCCTTATTTTTACATTTTTTTTATAATCCAGTTATGCTTTAGGTACAGATAAAGTTATGATTCTGTTACTATGTAGAAATTACTTTTGGCTTTCTCACTTTGACAGCATTTAACTTTCTGATATGATCCATGTATATTTATTGATTTAGTTGCTAAAACATACATTTTAGTGTAAGCCTCACTAAAGTAATATGCAAACAAGATTTAAAGATACAATATTTAGGCTTTCAAAAATCTCTGTAGAAATATCTACTATGCCATAAAATGGGATGTCCTTTACTTTCCTTTAAATTATCCATTTTTATTTGCTATAATCTGTTTACAAACTAGTATCCTTGTCTCTTCAGATATCCAGTTGCCATTAACATATTATGGTACGAGCACTGTGTTAATTAATCCTGAGAAGGTTCTCCAAGAGGAAGTTATAATATGAAACTATTTATTTAGATACTGTGTAATTCTTCTGAATTAATTCCATTAGCTGCTCACTGTATGTGTTCAAAAGAACATCCCCATTTTTATTGCAGAACATGTTCCCTTGAATGTACATATACAGTAAGCAACTAAAGGAATTTATTCATACTTCCCTGACACATCATCACAAATATTGTTTGACTGGTTGAAGAATGTCATATAGTTCATTTATCTATGAGTATCAATGAAGAATACATTCAGTGATGGTTTGCACACATGCTCTGTAGAAGCCAGTGCCCAGAACAACTACATTCTCAGCAGGAGGTGGAGATGAATTGCCACATAGGTTGTGTTGCTTATCAACAAAGAGTTGATAGTGGTAACATTATCACTGTGATACTAATTATTATTACAACAGAAATATATAAATCCATAGATTGCCACTGACCATTGTATTCATCAGTGTAGCCTAATAAGAATATCAGCACAGTACTTGAGATTAGACAACTGTACAAAAGCATTAATGCCACTTTTTCTTGACAGTATTTTATTTTTAAGCCAGAAAATTAAAACAGTGCTATTTATAGATTTAAATTAATTATATAAATAAATAGGACTATTAGAAAATGGATTATTGGCAGTATGATGCTATCCATTTAAAGTGCTGGATTATTTGCTCACACAGTTTTGTGCAAATTGGCAGGCCTTGACTCATCCACTTAGCATTTTGTGAATATTCATTTTATAACATCACCTGTTACATGTTTGATATGTATTGCAGAAAGCAAATTTAAAATAAAACAAAGAAAATAAGTTAAAATGTTTTGTATTAAATCTTCATTTTTATTTCAATATTGCCTACTGTTTGGAATATTGTGCCTATTGTCTCTAGAGTTTATAATGAAGTGAGAGGCACATGGACCCAATGCAAAGTTTGAGTGCCTATAACTTTTATTATTATTGTTATCTAATTTCACCCTTGCTTCTTGGGTTTAACCTTTTGTTTTTGAATCTGTGTGTGATCATATCCATGATTAAACACTTTTGGTTCCAAATTTAAAATAGTATGAAGAAAGTAATTCTGTTTCCAAAATACTATATTTTTTTTATAGGTTCCTCCTAATAAAATTGACTATGAGTACAGTGAACTAACCCTGTACCAGAATCAAGTGATGCGAGAAGCAAATCTCTTTCAGGAATCATTAGATCACATTGAAATGTATGAGAAGCAGATATGTGACAAACTTCAGGTTGAAGAAATTAAAGGTAAAAACTGACTGTTTTTACAATGAAGTGCTTTTCTCTTCTTGAAATATGCTGTGTCTGCCTTTAGCACTGTTTTGCTTTACCTTTAGTTATTTAAAAAGACTTCAACTATGTATATACTGTATCTACTTGTTTACATTTCCTGCTCTCTTTTGCTGGTGATATCTGTTTAGGATAACTGCATCAGCAGCTTTGTACCTGCTTGTTTCTTATTGTTAGTGTGCCAAGTCTTCAGTAATTCTCTTAGCTCAGCATTAGCACATGGATGCCACTGAATGAATGCTTTACTCCCAGTGGAGCAGCATATTATATGTTTAAATAATTCAGGTTAGTAGAAAAACACTTGCGCTTATGGTGCTCAGCTCTTGTGATGATAGCCTTATTCCAGATCAGTGGCTAGTTTCTCCGTTGCACAGGAAAAAACAAATATTCTATAGGTATGTGGGAGTGCCACGCTTCCTCTGGGTATGAAAAAAAGGAACAGATGGTGTATGTCACCTTAGTACCAATCAGATAAAAGATGAAAATCTACTCACTTTTTCCTTTTATGGTTTAGAGCATTGGATTACTCAGGTGTAATACCAACCATTCTCCGGTGCTGGATTCACAGAGGTTACGTAGCACACTCAGGTGCATTGTAGGGATGGATTCTCCAAAACTCGCAGACTAGTGAAAGTTAAAATTTTTAATGGTACAGAAAATAAAAGTACACACAATAATAGTCAGGTAAAACACAAAATAATAAAAGTAAAAACTCCTAAGCGTTTCGCTGATTACTGGCTTCTTCAGGGAGTAAGGTTGAGCTCAAGTAAATTTTCACCTTTTATCTGATTGTACTAACGTGACCTGCACCATCTGTTCCTTTTTTTCATACCCAGAGGAAGTGCGGCACTCCCCCATACCTATAGAACAGGGGCGGCTCACCAGTGCGTCCCCCGAAGTGCCGGCACTGGTGAGTGACATCATCACACTGGCGTTGGGGGAGGAGCGCGCATGCATATGGGGAGGTGAACTCCCCTGCGAGCGAGCACTCCTTCAGTGCAGGCCACGGACCCAGCCTGAAAACTGTCAAATCGGGTCCGCGGCCTGTACTGAAGACAGGCTTGGCATCGGCTCACGTGCCAACAGAGAGGGCTCTGTGTGCCATAGGTTCGCCATCTCTGCTATAGAATATATGTTTAAATAATTGCCTATACTAAATTATCTATTTTCTGAAAAAGATCAGTGTTTTTTTTTTGTTTTTGTTTTTGTTGTGTGATTCCAAGAATACAATTTATCTATATACAGGTAAGCATCTTCTCTAATTGGGGAATTCATGATTGTGCGAAGTGAGCTCCGAAGCCTTCAGCTCACTTCGTACAGACTGATATGTGCTCACTGTTGTCCTGCACGCAGACATCAGCGAGCGCATCAAAGGGATTCCAGTCTCGATGAGGCCAAAGGCTTCGGAGCTCACTTCGCACAATCGTGAATTCCCCCATAATGTTTAATATGTGTGTGATACCTTCTTCTTTATGGAGTACGTTTTACATATTGACCCTTTGTTGTTCACTTTATGGGGGAAATTGATCAAAGTCGAGAAGGATTTTTTGACAGCCTAATGCTGGAGAAAAAGTATTTTATTTATTATTCCGGTATAGCCAATTTAAATATGCAGTTTTCGCCATGTAGAAATCACTTATTCATGCATTTTATTTAAATCGAGAAGTTGTTTTAGATCTTGTAAAAATCATCAAAGCTTGATAAATACCCCCTAAGTGTGAATGTTTTCTCTTTCTTTATGCCCATTTTATATTTGCAGGTGAAATGTTTTTGAAACTTGAAAGATTTAAAGAGGCTGCAGAAATATATCAAGCACTAATAGACAGGAATCCTGAGAATTGGACATATTATGAAAATCTAGAGAGAGCATGGGAACCTGGTAATCGTTTAATGGCGTGTGTTGATATATTTTAATGTCTGTTAATTTTAAAGCTCCTTAAGCAGATAAGATATGCGATTAATGATATTCTCATAAAATACCTAATTGTTAAATTACAGATTTTCTAAAGAATGTGTCTATTTTTATCCATCAATACCTCTCCTTGATATTATCATTGCTTTAATCTCTTATTATCCTTTTTTTTTTTCTTCTTCTTCTTTTTTTTTTTAAACTAACCCAGCTAGTGTTGAAGAGAGACTTCAGATCTATGAAGAAATTAGTAAGCGACATCCCAGAGCAGTGTCTCCGAGAAGGATACCATTAAATTTTGTAACTGGTAATAATTTATTTTTTACAATAATTACCTAACACAGTGCTTCATTTCCCTAATGGCCTGTGCCAATATGTGGCTTAGAAGGACATCTTTCTCTCTCCCTCACTTAAGCAAGGATTTGGCAGGGGGGAATCCGGGGATAAATTATAACTAAGAAGTATTTTTAATATTCAAATTTGAATCTGACTTTCAACATAATAATTTTACTTTGCATAAAAGTCACACAGACTTTAGCACTTGTTTACTGTGTAATTTAATGTAATTATTTGCACAAAGAGGTGTGCTGAGATTTTGCTCTTGAGATGTAAATTCTGCACAGACCTTATAGAATTAATAGACTAATTCCTCTTGTCTTGTTGAAGCAGAAGTTAGCATCTATATTTTCCACTTAATAAGTAAAGGCAGGAGATGATTAGGAAAGCGACCCAGTACTTCATTGTGTTCTTTTGTCCCCACCCACTTATTCAGAAAGCTTAGGTATGGTCACATATTTGTTTTCTATTTACAGTAAAATATATGGTGGACTACTGTAACTTGTGTCTCCGATTTGGAAAAATGTAAATTTTGCACTATGCTTTATATCTGTAGGAGAAAGATTTAGAGATTTCATGGACCGTTTCCTGCGAATCAACTTAAGCAAAGGTTGTCCACCTTTGTTTACCACCATAAAATCACTGTACAATAATGCAGAAAAGGTAGGGATTTATCTACAATATCACCTGCTTTTGCTATCATGCTTTTCTTCTGATCCTTTCACCGCCTCCTCAGGGGTATTTCAGTTTTTATGCATATAATACACAATGCACACAATAAGTGCATGGAAATTTGTGTAAAATGTTACCTTATAAATGCTTATGTCTGACATCAGAAATTTCCATTTAAAATGTAAAGCAACCATCACTACATTTTCATGTTTAAAAACAATTGTGAAACAGTCAATGCTTCTTTCTCTCCAAGCAACTTCTCTTAACTGTTTCTGAATTCCATAAACTGCCACTGTACCATTCTAGTGAGAAAATACTTCATAGGGCAGATGTGTCAAACTCAGGCTGTGGGCCAAATCTGGCCTGCAGTGTAATTATACTTGGCCAGCGAGAAAATGCTAATTATCTATTAGAGATGGCTACCCAAGAGACAGCTCATTCACCATTAATACTACAAATACCAGAGTGCGCTGCTAGTGCATCAATCAGGACCCACAAGTGCCCCCTCCTCTGTTGACATTAAGGGAGGCAGGGAGGAAGGCCACCCCTCCCAAAAATGGTTAAACAAAAGGTGGCAAACAGAAGCTTTCAAGAAAGAAAGTGGGAAGCAGAATATCAAATATAAAGGACAGATGTGTTTGAAAAGGTTCATCGTTGTATCTTGTGAGAAGGAAAAACACCCAATTCTAGATATTTTTTCAGTTGACATCAAGTTTGGCCCATAACTTTGTCCAAGTTTTTGGTCCACTGTGTATTTAAGTTTGACACTCCTGTCATTGGGGATCATGGGATTTGTAGTCTTGCATGTTCTGAAACATTCTATAGGTACAAACAATTTTTTGTGATATAATGACAAAAGGAATACTTAACTACATTTGTCTACAACAGATTATGTCTTGTAAATAAATACAACAGATTATGTCTTGTAAATAAATACCTTACAATGCATCATGGACAATGCAGGCAATAACTTATAAAATTTCTGAAAAATATTATCACTTCAGTACATAAGTGTAAATGAAATAAAAGGACAAATGATCACCCACTGGTTCTTTTGCACAAACACCCTCTGGTGGGTGACATAGCATCATGGGAATTGTATTCCTTAACTGAGTAATATAATGGCAAAAAGAAATGAAAAAGCTATTTTAGCAACAATGATTATATCAAGTGTTAAAATAGGTTTTGAAGGTGTAAACGTAAATTGTATTCCAAAACTGCCATGTGTATTATAAATATCCTTTATAATACACATGGCAGTTTTGGAATGCAATTTACATAGTTTATAAGGATGTACCTAAGCCCTGTGGCCTTGTGATTTTTTATATGTTCATGGAACTCCTTGGTGCCTATTAATATTCTTATAAATAACCGAAAGGGGTAGGTTATCTGCTATAATTGGCATCACTTTACATATAACTCAGAACTGGCACCTGGCTTTTAAACAAGGTGGAAATGTTTGTGTAGGGATTTGTGAGATATTAGCAGGTTCTTGCATGCTGCTCCCACCTTGAGTTCTGTTAGTATGTTCTGTCAGGTTGATTTTTTTTTAAGTTACATCTGCAAAGATGCACACTATAGCAGCTGCCTTCCAAACATGTGGAAATGTTTTTATGGTGAAGAATGTTTACTGCAGTATGTGATCAATTAAGCTACATCGTGCTTAAATATGGCACAATTTTATGTTATCTTTAAAAGGACAGTAACAACAAAAATGAAAATGTCATTCATATTATCATCTATTTAATATGAGCTTACAAAAATTCTAAATGGTATCTAAAAAGTATATTTAACTTTAAAAGTTGGCTTTCTGAGGTAATTTATAAATATGTCTTAGCTAAAGTTTCCCAAAGTAACAATGCAATTGGCTGGGGTCTTTTTAACCAACATATACATAATGGTTACAATCGATGAACGTTAAAACAGACAGAAATAAAATGTATAAATTGTATAAATAGTAGTTTGTAGCACTATAACCTAGGGCACCATTCCTCTTGCCTGCATCTCTGTCCTAAAGCAAGAGAGGTCACATAATTTTCTATTGCTAACAAAAACACTTTTACTATTTTAGATTAATTCCATCCAAAAGTTCCATCCAAAGTCTACATTACCCTGTTCAAAATCATATCTATTTAGTTAATATTTGACAAATTCTCCCAATGAAGGACTGCTGATAGGTTGCATCTGGGCTCTGTGTAATATATATATATATAAATCCTGTGTATTCAGGGACAATATCTGGGGGGCGGCACTGCTATATATGGGTTCATGCTACTCACTTTCTGTTCTGACAAACATACCAGCATATGGTATCCCAATTTCAGTTTTCAGTTATTTATTTGTTTTTGTTTCTTTTTGTTTCAGGTATTAATTATACAAGAACTTGTTACGGGTTTTGAAGCTGCACTGAAGACATGTAGCCTATTTAGTATAGTTGGTAAGTTACCTTTATTTGTCTGCGACTGTTATTAAGAAGATCAACTGATATTGTTTAATTAAAAATGTTGAACTTACCATCAAAGTGTGTTCATATTTTTTTTATGCATATTGAATTTTTTCTGTTTGGAACCCATCTGCATAATCTATGCCAAGTCATCTGTCATCTTTTTTTATGTATTGGCATCATTTAAAATCTTAGAATTTATGGATAATTAGAATAACTAAAGTTTTTATACATCCTTAATGGCGTCTCTGATACAATTCTGTAAGCATTAATGTTTGTAATTCAATTTATATTTACAGAGAATGGAGAGAAGGAACCGCCAACAACACTACTTTGGGTTCGATATTTCTTAGCACAGCACTTTGATAAACTTGGTCACTGGTCAATAGCATTAGACTATATCAACTCTGCAATTTCCAGCACTCCAACGTTAATAGAACTTTTCTATATGAAAGCAAAGATATACA
>WMED01030749.1:0-10052 GCA_019650415.1 Pipa parva | reverse complement strand
ATATATATATATATATATATATATATATATATATATATATATAGATAGATAGATACAGTATATATGGCCATGGTTATATACTAGTAAACTTTCATAACAAGAATTAAGGTGTCCCTGTCACCTCAAAACTCTAATACTAATTTAGGCTTTACTAATGAAATAAACGTTTTTGTAAATATCTGTATTTAAAAAATGTACCTTTGTACAGGGTTAAATCACGATCTAGCAAGGATCTGATTGGAGGAGCTATGTCATTCATCATTTAGCCTCGCCCAATCCGACTCAGGAAAGAAAAGGCAGGCTGGCAGGGAAGATGACACAGAGAAACGCTGTATAAAGGTACATTTTTTAAATACATATATACAGTATTTACAAAAACATTTATTTCATTGGTAGCACCTAAATTAGCATTAGTTTTGAAGTGACAGGTGTAACACCTGTTAAAAAATATAAATTAAATCTTGCTACCTGAAAGGGTAGAACAAGAGAACTCCAAATACCAGACACTCTACTGGGAAATATAACTAATATATTATAGTATGGTAGCAACCACAGCTTTCATAATTCTAGTTTCCCAATTCCAGTGAATGCTAACAGCTTATTGGTTGCTTTAAGTTACTAAACCTTTGGAAAGACTTACACCTGTTTATAAATTCACTTGAACATGTCTTAGCATTAATTTCTTTAGTATCATTCCACAGTAACCTTTTACAGTCACAAAAATGAGGAACATACAAGACCAAAGCATTTCTCTAGAACCAGCAGATGCAAGCTACCTCCAATCTGTCAGGGGAGGACAGCAGTGTCCCAACTAATTTTTGATTGGCCACAGAATTGGAGTGACTTGAGATTAGTCCACTGGGAGACCTTCCCCCCCCCCACACACTTTGCTGGATGTTGTCACACACAAGGCCAGCAAAAGAGGAGAAGGTCTTTCCTGTCAAGCCATATTGCTGGTGGCCAGTTCAAAATTGATTGGCCAAGTACCAGTGATGTCATTATTTATGACACCAGTGCCCCACCCATTTCACTCTGATTGGATGAGAACCAGTGGGAAGACTAGAATTAGATCCCAGGCAGGGGGGAAGGACAGGGACTCGAGACTTGGGGTACAGTGACTTATGAATCTGGGTTTCACAACATACTTGCTAGCTGTGCACCATATGTGCCTGCCAGTGCTTCTGACTGCTGGCAAGCTCTGGAGCTGAGTATAGCCCAACGCTTCTGTTTTTTTGCCAAATTCAAATAGAAAGCATTTCCTAGGTGTAGTGCTTGATCATCAATGTCAATCTATGCACGTGAATAATTATGCCTGGTGTTTTGGAGGAGTTTCAGTCATTAATCTATGTTAAGTCTTTCTGCTTCAAGTCTCCTGCAGTTTGTTATAGCTCAGTCTCTGCTTCAGCCTACTATTGCGAAGACAGCCTTAAAGGGATAAGCTCCTGGAAGAGGTTCTGCAGCATCTGAGTGAGTCTTTTCACAGCTAGTACTGCAGCTTCAGAAATGTATAGCACTGGTATGTCTCTGCAGCTTTGAGCCAGGAGTGAGAGTCCCAGGAGAGGATCTTGTATTCTGTACTGTTTCCGAGAGGTGCTGTGTGTTACAGTTCAGTGTGTGCCCAGAGTGCTGTGAGTTATGTTTCAACTAAGCTGTACTAATCATGAACCTTCTACATTACAGTTCAGCTGATCCAGGCCTCCACCAGTGTTCCCAAGTGAATCAATCCAGATGCAACCAGTGGGGGGTTAACCTGAGGGGCATGACCTGGAAGATCCACTACCACAGGGTCTCCTTAGACTCTCGGTGTTAACCAGAGCCAACTCCCGCTATGGTACAGAGGATCCACCTAAACCCCTATGTTCACTATTTGTTTTCAAGTCTCATGTTTTCTGCACTTCTGTACCCCTTAGTCCTTCTAGAGGTGTACCACCATGTTCCTGTGTAAGGCATACTAAACAAAAACCGCATAAGGATACATGGTGCAAGGTAGTAAACCTCTGGAGGCACTAAGGTGTACTGTGGCAAAGTATTTAAGTGCTTCCAGAGGTGTACCACCTTGCACCGGTATCCCTATGCATTTTTTGTTTAGTCTTAGTGATTTTAGAGGCGTAACAGGCTCTGGGTACTCTATAGTACAGGGGTGGGCAAACTACGGCCTGTGGGCCAAATCCGGCACTCCAGAGGCCTCAGACCGGCCCGCGGGAGGATATTAAAATGGGGGGCGTGGCCTAGCACTATAGGCGTCAACACACTAGGCACGCCCCCCCCCCAACCCTCTGAATGGCCCAATGGCTTAAACATTTGCCTACCCCTGCTATAGTACCTCTAGTGCCAATCCAGTTCTTGTGGAAACCCCTTGTGTGTTTCCTGGATCTGGGACACTGGGACACTTGGTTGGTATGACAATAGATACTTTAATAGGGGACTATTTATTATCCTATAAATATGGCAACATTATTGTTTATTCTTATTTACCCATAACATATTTTAATAAATATGCACATATACTGTAAGTAAAGTGTGATTTATAGATGTGAGAGTTTTAGATTTGATTGTTCCAGTGAAAGTAATCATTTTTTTAATCATTTTTGAATTATTATTTTTTTAACCTGTTTTTTTGTTTTCTTTGTTTTCTGTACCGCTGTTTTGTTTTTTTCAGTAGCCACTAAATCAAAAATAAAATAGTTTCTAAACAATGGTTAGAAGCATAAAAACAAATCCAACATTCTCTGGAGCCTGTTCTGAGAACAATGCCAAACTCTGACTAGTGTGCACTGGCAGTGATTTTCATGCATTGATGAATCATGGTTCATTCCACTGGGCTTGAAAACAAGACAACACATTTATGAATTCATATGGTATTGATTTAAACACAGTAACTCTGTTCCATACAAAGTAACATTTAAAATAATAATGAACATTCAGTGCTGACCCTCCTGTGCTCTGTGACACTGTTTACATTAGTTACATGATCTAATTAGGCAAAGATGAAATAATACCAATGAAGCTAACAATAATACTATAGTGGATTTAAGGAAAGCAGGGGCTTAGGTGCATTCCTAGCTGCTTAGAGACAAAGTGGGTTCAATATATTGCACTCTTTTTATTCTGGTGCAATATGTAAAAATATACCAAAAAATCCTCCAAAAAAAGCAAAGAAAAATAACTCTATTATCCATTAATTTACAAAAATACTGCTCGCCCATATTTTTCAGTAAATACTGCCACTATGCATTGTTTTCTACCAGTGTTCTGATCTACAGTAATTGTGTTTTTTTGCCATTGCCTTCTGTGAACTAAAAACACCTGATTTTGTCTTGAAGTACTGCACAGTTCCAGGAACTTGAACTTAAATGTGGGTAGCTCTGTGCCTCCCCACAAAAACTCCACCTCTTCCACCCAAAGTCAGCTCCTTTCAGGCTCCAAACACACCCAATTAACTCCTGAGCCATTTAGCCCCATCCCCAAATCCCTTAAGGATGGGATTACACAAATCCCATCATTAAGCCTCATCCCCTGAGCACTAAGTTGGAGCTCCTGGTTGCGGGATGCTAATAAGTTCCCAGGTATGGTGCTGCATATCTCCAAAGTTTCAAGGGGGGTACATTCTTTTCCCCCTGGTGATGATGTCACTGGTATACTGCCTACTGTCTTCTGATTGGCTTTCCACTGGTGAAGTCTTTGCTAAAGGACAGGCATCAGGCACAAGGACAGGGACACCCACACACAGTAACAGACACAAATACACATTGACACACACATACAGATTCACCTACCTCCCTTTCTGGCTTCCTCAAGTCTAACTGAGGGAACAGTTTCTGGTCTTCTCTCTTCCTGCACCTAGTGTCTATGAGATGATGTCATTAGCATGTATCCTGCTAAAACACTAGGATGCCAGAATTGCAGGAATAGAGTGGAACTGACACTGCCCTTTGTCTCCAGTTTGTCTTCAGTTAGACTGGAACCAGGAAGTTTTCAATTTTTTAAAGAAATTCTCAGTACCTGCTGGTCCCAATTGTTGCTTCTATTGGTCAACCCAACCCTGTTTTTTTACTGTTCCTTCTATCCATGCTTAATTCTTATAGTCCTATGAATTTCTGAGAAAAATAAATTGTTGCTTAATTCTGTGAAAAAAAAGAACAAAAACAGAATGTTTTTTCCACTCTCAGTGCCAGTAATATAAACATCCAAAACATTTGCTATGAGACAGTATATCCATTTCCTTATGAGGCTAGTTACTTTATCACAGTTTAATGACATACAAAGTAACAGCTACACAGGTTTCCACTGGGACAGCGTGAACTGACATTTAATTTATCAATTAATGGCTTCATAAGGGAAACAAATACTGTATTTGCTGGTGTATAAGACTACTTTTCAACCCCTGAAAATCATCTGAAAAGTTGGGGGTCGTCTTATATGCCAGGTATCACTTTTTTCTCTCCTTACCTAGCTCCTCCGTTGCCCGGCTGTCTGTGCTGAGCGCTACAGCATTCCTCCCCCAGCATTGATGTAACTTCCTGTGAGCGACAGAAAGTTTAATCATTGCTGGGGAGAGGAAACGCTATAGCGCTCAGCACAGACAGCTGGGCAACAGAGGAGCTAGGTAAGGAGAGAGAAAAGGAGGGGGTGAGCGCTAAGATAGTGACACCCTCCTTCAGAGGGTAGGGCTTGTAGGGGCAGCATAGTATGATGGTGCTCTGATAATCTTGGAGACAGGGAGGGCTGGACAGACAGGGAGAGCTGACCAATCCAAGCAGGATTTGCATTGGAAGAGGGGTAGTCTTATACGGCGAGTATATCCCAAACTCTATATTTTAACTGGAAAAGTTGGCAAATACGGTAGGTTCCAAACTAAACATGACCTATGTACATGAAGTCACATTATGTACTTGGGATAATAAGTATACTGCGCACCTGGATACTTAATATACAGTATATTACTTAATATAAAATTAAAATTGCCATTTGGATTGGCATGGCGGTTATTCATATGCAGTAACTACAAATTATTATCTTTGAACTTGTTTTCCTGTTTTCTTTTTTTTTTCTTTTATTGTATCTAAAATTCTATAGGAAACAATAGGTCAAGGTGGGGCTTTGTTTATTTAACAGATAAAAGGTGGCTGCAACCACATGTGGGAGAAACAAACTCAAAATAATGCAGTTCACAAATTCAACAATCATCAATAATCTGGACAGTCAGATGACTTATTGGGGAGCACCAGAGGACTTTTTATGACTTACAAATGCACCATTGCATTTTATCATTAACATTGTCAGACTGGAGTTCTGGAGCCCACCAGGAAACAAGAAATAAGGGGCAAACCAGGAAACAAATGATCAGACAGGGGCCCACCAGAAAATAAGATATCAGGGGCCCACCAGGAAACAAGAAATAAGGGTCCACCAGGAAACAAGAAATAAGGGGCCCACCAGAAAATAAGAGATCAGGGGCCCTCCAGGAAACAAGAAATAAGGGTCCACCAGGAAACAAGATGTAAGGGGCCCACCAGGAAACAAGAGATCAGGCAGGGGCCCACCAGAAAATAAGAGATCAGGGGCCCACCAGGAAACAAGAGAAAAGGGGCCCACCAGGAAACAAGAAATAAGGGTCCACCATGAAACAAGAAATCAGGGGCCCAACAGGAATCAAGAGATAAAGGACCCACCAGAAAATAAGAGATCAGAGGCCCACCAGGAAACAAGAAATAAGGGTTCATCAGGAAACAAGAAATCAGGGGCCCACCAGGAAACAAGAGATCAGGCAGGGGCCCACCAGAAAATAAGAGATAAGGGGCCCACCAGGAAACAAAATCAGGGGGCCACCAGGAAACAAGACCAGATTCCCACTAGGTAAAACAAAAATGATTTTTTTCCCTCATTCCCCTCTTCAGTCCCTATGATTTAACTGTATCTGACCTCTTTTTTGTCTCTAAACCCATCCTGCTTTACACTCTCAGAAATATGTCATAATGTTGAAGGTTGAATCTCCAGGGAGGGCAACTGAGGCCTGGACCCATCAAGAGTTTTCCTTGTGTCCTTGTGGGCCAGTTGAACACTGGTCATCAAATGTATCAGCCTGAAACATAAAGAATGCATCTATTTAGTTCTGATCTGTAAGGTCAATTGTTTTTCACATTATACATAATATGTTTACATCTCGACAAGTTGTTGATTGTATATCCAGCTTAAGGCATATTCACTTATTAACCTTCACTTACTAAAGCTGGATATAGCTTAAAATCAACAAAGCTAAAAATTACTGTTTCATTTTAGGATAAGGTCTAACCACTTCCTGTATTTACCACCTGTCTATAATGATTGCATATTGCTATTGACTTTGCATGGGGTTGTTGCAGTTTTAGTTGTTTCTTTAACCCTGGTTCCTTATCACCTTTCAGCTGCATGCCAGCCAGCCTGTGACTTTAAAGGAGAAGTATAGTTAGATTACATCTTTACATATGCAGTACTATACTTAAGTGAGAAGTCTTTCTCCTCAGTAGATGTTTCATGTGAAGCAGGATGATTTATTACACAGCACTAGAAAACTCCCGCACCAGGAAATGTAATATAAATATAAATGTATATAAACAGCAGGATGGACTTAGGTTCTTCTATGGGAAACTCCCTACAATACAAGGGACTATATATACTAGTAGGTGTGTGGAAGGCTATTTCTAACCAATCTACAAATTTCTGGCAAAGTAAATTCCTGAAAAACTTCTAAGCTCATTAAAGGTCATTGAACCTACTTTATAACACTCTAAGCTCTGAAAATTACATAACTACAGCATTCACAGCATTGCCTCTATAATTTACTGATCCAAACAAAGAATCAGTACAAGGACAGAATAGGTGGCGGCAGTGATTGTGATGAGGCCCATCCAGGGGCCACAATGCTCTGCTGCCCAGATACCCCCTACAGCCCCCAGTCATAACTTCCTGCCTGTGTAGAGGAAGCCCTGCAGACATTTGAGCTTTCTGTCTGAGTAGGTGAGGGAGAATGCACATTTTGCACCATAGTCAGGTCATTCATAGTTATACTGAACAATGGAAATAATGGGTTTGTTATCAACAAGTCAAAGAAAATATAATAAAAAAGGAGGGTAAATAGTTTTAAATAAAATCATGAAGATGGCAAACAAGTAAAGGAATTTTGTAATTAACACATACTTTTTTTCGTAAAATTAAAAAAACAATGTGGGTTATTTTTTTCAATATACAGTAATACAGCCTCCAGTATTTTTACTTACTAACAATTTTACTGATGTTTTATTGCGAATTCTTTTCGAGTACTGCCAATCATTTATGTGCCACTAGAGAGCACTGTTTGACTTAGGAGAATTTAATCCGTTAGGCTTCCAGAGAATGATTTTATTAACTGCATGGACATCTTGTTACACTACATTATGTTACAAATCATGGCATTTACAAAGTAAATGTCAATCACGGCCTACTTATCTTCATGTAATATTAGGTAAAGGCCACAATAATGGCAATTTTTATGGTAATGAAGGTTCCCTAAATGATTATTAAGTGTGTCTAGACAGTTTATAATTATTAGTTCAACTGGAAGTTGCTAGCAAATTGTGTTTTATGTAATGTATGTGCATGTGCACTACAAGATACGGGGAAAAGGGAGAAAATATGAGTACTTTTTCATGTTTGAAGCAATCCAATTTAGCACATGTAACAATTAGTAAAAACATACCCAACTTACAAGTACTGTTCTGTGTATTTGACTTTTGCATAGTCCTGGGTTGCCTGGTGCTGGGTTAGCAGGGTCTCAGCCTATCACTGCTGCTTAAGACTTCTCTGACCTGGGTAGTGGGAGCTTTAAATATTGAGAAGTACAAGGAGGAAGCACTCAAGTGACTTTTGCTAATGGCTGTTCCTAGCTTTCCTGCATTATACCAATGATCCTGACTTCAGATCATCCTCTGCTTGTCAAATGCCTGCCTGGGATGTGCAGTGTCTGTCTCCTGCAAACTCTAGCACACAGCGTCGAACTATAGTGCTGGGGCCCACCAGTAAACAGAAAATCAGGGACCAACCCGGAAACATGAGATCCTTTTTGCCAGCCTACATTTCCATTCCTGGAAAATATACCATGGACATCCAAGTAAACCAATGCTGTCATTTTCCAGCTATGGTTTATCTGTATTTTTGCAATAGTATTATATTTGTTTAATTGAAAAACTATTTAGCATTTCAACCAGTCTGTGGCTTTAGATCCTCTTTAATTTCAGTTTGCGTTTATCTACTAAGTAAACAAACCCCAACCTAAAACAAATGTTTCCTCTAAGACTTTAGGCTAGGGACACACTAGCCTATATGTGTGCGCTCGTTTTTAAAAAAAAAGTGAGTCCTGAAAATATGGCAGTGTAAATATGCCTGTGTATATTCAGAACGTGTTTCATGTATAAGCAATAGGCATTTGTGCTTTACTTTTCTTCCCGGGATGACCGCTATTGTTCAATTGCTTTTGCTACTAACCTGGTTGCATTGTTCACATTCATGTCCATACTCTGGTCACAAAATGCGATCACATAGGAAGTGCTGTGAACGCCGAGGGAGTGTTCACACTGTTGCTGGTAAGAACAATAGAAAAATATACTGGAGCGTAACTTTTTTTTTTTCCCCTTCACACTAGCATATGATGCGCTGCGCACCTAGCCTTAGGTTCACACGAGCATATTAGGCTTAGTGCATAATACACTAGTGAGAAAAAAAATATGGCTCAATGCAAGCCGATGGTACTTACCTAGTTCAGGACACACTAGTGTATGATGCGCATACGCTGGTTATGGAACGCTGTGTGTGGCATTTTGGCTGGAGTATTATACGCTGCTCCCAAATTGCAACTACACAGGAAGTGATGTGAACGCTGAGGTCGCTGGTATGTTCAAAAGAAAAAAAACACTTGGCATATTTTCCTTTTTTCTTTCACACTAGCGTATTATGCGCTGAGCACAATACGCTCGCGTGAACCTAGCGTAAGAGTCAAGAGTCTGACAAGGTAGTGTTAGATTCTACAGATAGGTAAAGTCTGTTTAGTAAAAGACATAAATCTTTTAGCTTATCACCCAGAGCAATAAAAGATTATTCCTTTCTTTAGTGTCTCCACCACCCATTCTTTTGTTCATGATTATAAGACTACAGTCTTTGTCACTCACTGTGGTTTTGATTGATACAAGACCCACCTATTCTGAGCAATAAAACTATTAAATCCTTTGACAATGTGGAAAAGCTAAAAATAGAGCTGCCAAATGATTAAGCTTTGTTCCAGGCAGCGGGGAAATTTGCAGCTTGACATGCACAGAACATAATGGTTATTCATACTGATGACGTTTATTGATGAGACTTGGTAAGTTTTGCTTGAGTTGCAACTTTGGAACTGAGGAATTGAGGGCTATAATATAATACTTAGTACTACCTGCCATGTATTTGATTTCATTTGACCATATTTATGTAATGTGATTATTCCTGAGAGTTGCTAGAGGTCACATTGTATACATGCAGTATTAATCTATGAGCTTGTTCTCAGGAAGGGTAGGTATGCACTTGCTACTTAGATCTCTTATTATTTACCATTGTACTTAGTAATCTTTCAGTGACAGTGGCTCATAACCAGTGGTCCAGTTGTATTACACAGTGTACAAGTAGCCCCAAACTAGCTGTCAGAAATTGTAAGAGTGTTTAAACCAGGGGTCTCAAACTTACGGCTCGAGGGCCAACTGCGGCCCTCGGGATGCTAGTTTGCGGCGCCCGGTCCTGCGCTCCACCAGGCGTTTTTTTCCGCCGGTGGAGCACTGGATCTTGCACAGAGGGAGTCCTGGATAACTCCCTCCATGCAAGGAGCCAATAGGAACCCGGAAGCGCATGTGATCAGCACTTCTGGGTTCCTTCTCCTCTAATATGCTGTCGAACTCTGCCGGGGGTAAGTAAGTGTCCCCCCACCAACCCCCGCCACTCCCCCCACAGCCATCCCTGACCCTCCTGATTTCCCCCCATGGCCACCAATGTTAAACATTAAAATAAACCCCAAT
>WMED01030748.1:0-10052 GCA_019650415.1 Pipa parva | reverse complement strand
CGCTGTGGAGCCCGGTAGTGATCGCAGGTCCCTTTTTATAAGGTTTCCTGTGTGGTGACATCGGCCCTGAACGTCATCACGTGACGCGCATACGTGATGACGTTTCGCCTGAACGTCATCATGTGACGCATGTACGTGATGACGACGGGCCTGACGTCAGCGCCGGGGGGTTGAGAACCTCTGCTCTAATTCCTCATCAGCAGTGTCATGTTATATTCATAGGTATAAATATTTGTTTCTTGCTAGGAAAAGATAATAATGGAAGGATATTATGGATGGAAATATCATTTTTATAGTGTTAATTTGGGTTCTAGTTCTAGAGTGAGTTTTATAGTGTAATGACAATAATCATGTCTTGTGATGTTCTTATAGCAATCTAACTTACAACAGAAAACTAACTTACATCACTATGACCATTGTCACATTGAAAACAAAATAATGCATGCCATTGTCTGACTAATCTTGGTGCAGGGTTCCAACAAATAAAAAAATGGTGTTTCTTCATTGTAACTGGAAGTTGCTGGTCTCCATTCAACAAAACTGGAGTGAAAATTCACCAGACTTAGCAAATTGATATCCCTTCATGTTGCTGTGCTTAAACCAATTAAAATTGGAGAATGGACACAAATTCAGAAATGTGCACAAGCGTTCTCACTTTTATCAATTACTCCATGGGTCTACAAGGCGTTTAGTTACACTTATATTTACACCCTGTTACTTCACAGATCATATACACTTCTTACATGTTAAAAGAGAAACACATTAAAAAAAATTCCAAGATATCCAGAAATGTAAAATGTAGACTCTGGTGCCCTCTTGTGAACTGATTGGTTAAATATCAATTATATATTTTTATTTTTTTTTCTAGTACATGTTCCTCTGGGAAATGGCATTGTACACATAATCCTTGTGAATCAACCTGCTCTCTGGAAGGAGGATCTCATATAACCACCTATGATAACGTTCAGTACAGCATTTATGGTGATTGCATTTATGTGCTATCCAAGGTAAAGACAAATAATGAACAGAGCAGATAACTGTTGAATGGAATTAGATTACAAATGATGCAATTAAATGAAACTTTGATGTTTTCTCATGGACAGATCTCTGATGGAGCCGAATTTGTCATTCTCGCTGAACTTCGAAAATGTGGTTCAACAGATAGTGAAACCTGTCTTAAGGGTATTCAGATTCTGGTCAATAAAGGATCAACTGTAAGTGCACAGAAGATAATATATAGTCCTTGCATTTTCATATTTTTAGGATTCTCTGATCCCAGTGATAAATATATTATCTTATCTTTAAGGTAGCAATGGGGCTTAAAAGGTGAATCATATGTTGATGCAGCATAGGAAAGATGTATCTAATCATCAAAGACAAAAACAATTAAATTAAATTAGCAATGCTGTTTAGCAATAATTGCAGTTTCAGTTTAAATGAGAAGTATTAAAATGGTGTTATTATATGTATACTGTACTGTTTGGGGGATATTTATAAAAGTTGAATAATAAATGGTTCATTTTAACGCTAGCAAATTAATGTTAAATAGTGCTAATTTATCAATTTCTCCAATATCGGTATTCATTTAACCCATTCAACTTATACTTATTTGGACCCCGGAAGTGAAGGAGTAACGATGTATTCACCTGACGATCCTGGGCTGAGGATCATCAGATGAATACTGATCTAGCAGCACTACACTTCATGTAGTGCTGCTAGATTGATCAGGTAAGTATCATTTACCACTATAATTCCCCTTTAAACTCTAAAAGAGTAAATAAGGCTGCAATTCAGTGCAACAGTTGCCCTGTTCATTTAAATTAATGTGTTTCAGGACACTATATACAGTATGTGTGTATATATATATATATATATATATATATATATATATATATATATATATATATATATATATATATATATATATAGTATCATTTTGCAGAAGTAAAATAATCAGCACCAACCTTCCACAATGACCTTCAAATTTTGTTTGGTACAATATTCTGCTTTGTGCTCTTCTACTAAGTTCTGTTCAAATTGCCTTTTTAGGGAATGTTGACAATTGTAGATCTTCATTAGCTTTCAGGATGCAGATTGTTTATCCATGTGCTAATCATGATTAGAAGGTATAAAGGAAAATCAAAAAGTAAACCATTATCTAAACATGAGTTAGATCATGTGGCCTCCTGAGCTGATTTGTGGGAGATATTATTGCTAACATGTCGATGATTTGTGTCAACCCCACTGTGGTAACTGGATCCACAATCACTCAGTCTCACTGTCCTTTAGTGTGCCTTACTTTATACAGAGGTGTAATAGCAACCATATATACTATAGCTTCTTTAGGGGTATACCAATCCTGTAGTACCCCATTACCATAAAAAAAAACATTTCTACAGCCTGCTCAGCCCCTAACTATTAGTTAGATGGAAGGTATTAAGGAAAGAAGATTGCCCATTAAGGCTTTTGTCAGTCTTATACCATCACCCATACATCATTCAGATGTTTTATCAGAACTTAAATCCAGACTTCCCACCATGTACACCTGATGAATGGAGGCGGCTGGCCCCTGAAACATTGTGTTAACTTGTTCCACAATAAATTGGGGATTTATATTTGATATAACACATGAGCAGCCTGGATTTGTTTGCATTGCACAAGTTGTTTTGGGTCTGCTTGGAGCCCCTTCCTGGCTAGCTCCTGGATAAAGCAAAGGAGAATGTGGCATGACTGTTTAACTGTTATCAGAACTTAATAAATACAGATGCAATACTATAAGACAGGGTAAATAGCCTTTAAAGTAGGCATTTGTGTTAAGATCTGGAGCAATTATCCCCTATGAGATTCACATTTTATTTCTTGCAATTTACAGGCCAAAATCATTCTTACTCTTAAAAGCAAATTTGTTAAAGAATAATTTTTTTTTTAATCTACAGGTCTGCTTATATCCCTGATTATCCTAACCTAGGAAATTTGACATGAAACATAATATACTTTAGACTAATGAGGTCCATACAGCTACTTTGTTTGGTGACATGTTAACTGACTACATAGGTTATTGTGTCTAAACGAAAAGCCTAATTAGAAAATGAAGATTGTTTTCTTCTATTAAAAATAAATTGTTTATATAACCTCAACAGATCATAGAAATCCTACCTTCAGGCAACGTGTTGCTCAATTCATTTTATACCCAGTTACCGGTTTCTGCAGGTATGATGACTGGTATGATTAGTTTGCCTTTAAATGCTATCCTATTAAAGGGCAGAAGAAACTAAAGTTATCTGTACATTTTTATTTTTAGGCAACTTTACCATCTTCAGACCTTCCACTTTCTTCATTATTGTTCACATCAATATGGGACCCCAGGTAGTTGTTCAACTAACTCCTTTCATGCAAGTCTATGTGACAATGGATACTGGCTTTAAAGGACAAACATCTGGTAAGAATTGTCCTCAGTAATTTATCTGTTTGGGGAAAAAAGTCCAATGTCAACTTTTAATCATTTATTCAATTATTATCTTCTCAGGTCTCTGTGGAAACTTCAATGACCTGCAAATAGATGATTTACAGTCCATGAATGGAGCCATAGAAGGGACTGGAGCCTCATTTGCCAATACCTGGAAGATTAGTGGCAACTGTCCAAATATTAGGAATGTTTATGAAGATCCGTGTTCTATCTCTTCAGAAAATGGTAGCTATTTTTATTTTAGTAAAATTGATGAGCTAGGTAAAGGTTATGGAACGTTTTGGTTGGCTTTGTGAGCCACTGTGAAGACTCCCCGGACATGATGGTCTTTTAGGACACCTTTTCCTTTATTCTTCCATAAGTGTTATAAAGGTTTGAAGTACTAGTTTTCTTGCTAAAATCAGAAAGATATGGAAAGCAGCAGAACATTTGATAAAGGGGTTTGGTACAAAACATATAATGCAGCACAATACTGTGTTCTGCTGTTTTTTTCCCCTATCTTTCTGATTTGGGATTTTACTTGGTACATTGACAGAAGTACCTTGGGTAACAGCTACTACTTCCAAGTAAGGAAAGTTCGTTCACCATTCCTGGGGAATATTAGTTGATGTAATTTTATTGCTAGGTCAAAGCAATGTGCTCAGAATTTAGTATCTTAAAAATTCTGTTCTCAACTGGAAAACAACTTATTTCAGTATGAATTTTGCAGCCCAAACCAGGCTGCAGTCATAAACTTTAATTCTACTTTAGCACATACAGATTAGTGGAGCTGATTAAATAAGTACGGCTTCTTACCTTTTTCATCTATTGAATCCAAGGGCATAATTAACTGGCCAAAGTCAAAGTCACATGACCGCTCACCATCTAAAATATAAATTGACAAGAATGTCATCAATGAGAATCTTATAAAAATTGGAATGGGTTTAAGGAAAGGTCCACTGAAAGTGTTCTGTGTCTAATTTCTTGGTTAGCTGGAAAAGACATTTGTGTTTGCTTTATTAGCAGCTTATATTTCTTTAGGAACTTGTTAATTGAAGGAAAATGCAAACTGCAACAGGCTCAAGCCATGGAAAACCGCAATCAGCATTTAAATTATACATAAAATGAGCGTACACATTAAATGATGATACACTAAATTTGGGGATTATTCATCAAAGTCTGGACAGTCACGTAAATACCATATTCGCATCCATTCTTGACTTCTCCAAATCTGCTTATTCAACAATCTCTGCGATGTGTTGAATTCCCGACCATTTCTAACACTTACTCCAGTCACGGACTTACGGAGCTCTTCGCATCAATTTGGCTATTCAGCATGCAACAGAGTCTGTCAAAGAAGGGGATTCTGCAGTGCGTACTGCTCTGAATTCAACTGTTTGCCTTTGCCACAAAAGAGTGACAAATTGAGGAGTTTGATGGCAGGGCTCCAGTGTTGCCTAAGGTGACCATTCATTCAAAAGTAACAATGGCGACTGTGACTAAATTAGTCTACTAATAAACATGAACTAGACAGAAGTTGACATCTAAAAATAAGTATACAGTATTTTACTTGTATACAGTTAGTGGGATATGATGAGACTGACGTCAATGCCGTTCATTGGAGGAATTCTCCTCACTCCGCATGACTTCTCATCCTACCATTGTGTGACTGACTACACTGCACTACGCATGTGACAGCGTCTGATGGTGTCCACTGCTTCATGAATAAGAAGAAGTGAATTTGTGACTTCCTAAATTTATTGACGTGAACAGACGCATTGTGAGACACATTACTACTACTATTGACTAAGCTACAGAGTGTGTTGAAGGTGCCAATATGACAAGGTGTACTGTTCCAAATTTGTGACTATTTTGGCGATTCGACTTAAATTGTAGTGCGGTGAATTCGACAGGTGAATTCAGACTTTAGTCAATGACGCTCCCGGTCTTTCTGCTTTTTTTTAATGAATAATTGAGTGTAAATAATACTATTCTTCTAAATGTAGATGGCATAGTGTCTTTTAAATACTGTAGCTACACTGAATCCTTGTTGCGCTTATATAAAATGCACAATGGGGATTTATTGTATCAGCTAAAATGATCTATTTATGGTAAAAAGTAAGTATTATGCTGATATATCTGACAATATTTTTTTTTCTTAAAGAGAAATTTGCAAAGCATTGGTGCAGTCTTATATCTGACCCTAATGGACCCTTTGCTGAATGCCACTTCCAAGTGACCCCCGACAATTATGTGCAAGTAAGTATAAAACATTGTTGCCATAAAATTCATGTCTGATTAAAATAAATGGATTGTTACATGATGTGACATGTGCATGTGTTACAATGACCTGATCACATATCAGATGTTTCAACATTCTACTAGGTCTGAAGTCTCACAATATAGGGAAACATTTCATTTTTGTAAATGAAAAGTTGTTTTGATGTATGTTCAGTAGCCTTCTCTAACCTAAGTATGTCTTTCATTTTCACTTTATCATTTTAATGTAATGCTCTCCCAGGCTCAAACATTTGGAAACATTACATTTGCAACCTAAAAGCTAAATGTGTCTTCATTACTAAGGACGTTTTGCATACATGGCATGAAGTTTGGTCTTTCTATTTTGTCATCCAACATTGGAGGTTATTGACCAAAGTGAAAGAATTCGATTGTCGAATTCTCAAACTTTGGATTTCCATAGCAAATCTGCAAAGTACGACAATTTTTCCCTTTTGTAGAGTCACAACCGCAACAATTTCAAAGTTGTGACTGCGACAATCATTCCATAGTAAAGTCACGACTACGATAATATTCTCATTATAAAGACAGGACTGCGACAATAGCAGTCTACTGAGACTGTCTTTAGCTGGCAAATTCACACCTTTATGCAACAATCTGGACTTCAGCCAATAACCCCACTGTCTCTGAAAGGGCCACATATATATAGACCCATATATTGACTTGATTATGTTCAAATCGTCAGAAGGTACATGGTCTTGCATTACACTTTTTTTTCTATTCAGGTCCCCATATATTCCAATCATGCATGCATTAATCTATACAAAATTGTCTTGTATTTCAATCATGACTTGCCCAGTTTCTTCTGTATTTTACATCCAAAATATCAAAGTGTTTACACATACCAGTGCCTTAAATCATTAAGATTTCAATTAGTAACATTTTTCCTTTTTACATATATAAATAATTCATTAAATAAATTGAATACAGTGGCAGACAAATGGTACAATATCTCTTTGTTCTTCTCTATCAGAACTGCATGTTTGACACATGTAACTGCCAAAATAGTGAAGACTGTTTGTGTGCATCCTACTCATCTTATATCCGAGCCTGTGCAAATAAAGATGTCAGACTGACTGGATGGAGAATAAACACTCCCTGTTGTAAGTATTAGCAAATCTTGAATTCAAACTTTAGATGTTTGTTAAAAGATTAGGAATGAGTGATTAACCATTCATTCCATGTATCCAATGGGTTTGCAATGACTTTCCTTTCGTGCTCCTTAAATAACTGCTCTGCTAGACTGAGGCATACTGAAGTTACTATGGATGGTAATCTTGGCCACTCTGCAAAGTATTTTGGTTATTGATGGTTCTTCCCTATCATAACTGGACACTTCTTTTTTGTAGAGTTTCAACTGACATTGCCTAACTGACAATATAAATGGACATATGACTGCTAATAGCTGGCAATTGCTGACTCACATCCCATTGCCTAGCACCGAGACTCAGTCAGAATAGTGCCTCTTAGGTTTGGCTCTCGTCCCACAAAATGTTACAGATCTGCTTTATCTGCATCTGTGCTCCAGTGTGTCATCTGGTTTTATTCCAGTCCCATCATTTGTTCCATGTATCCCATGTGGTGTTACAGTTTTGCTGTTCCTGTCTTCAGTTTCCATCCATCTAGCCACCACTAGTGAGTGGTTAACCCAAGGCCTGCGACTTGTGAAAGGGAGCTTCTTAGACTCTTTGCCCCAGGACTGACCAGTGAAAATGCCAATGGGTAATGAGAATCTACTTCCAATTCTTCCTGTAGCAGAGCAATGTCTTTAAACTGGATTGTCAATGGACAGAAGAATGTCCCCATAAATATTCTGCTCAAAAGCAGTTTCACTTATCAACCATAAATCCTTTTCTGATCTGAGATCTTTGCAAAGCCAGTACTCTCATTTATAGTCAACATGTCGGAAATAATGCAATTACATTAAGTCATCATTTTCTATCATCTTGCAGCTAAATATATGAATTCATGTCCCAAAACAATGGTATATGCTGAGTCAGTTGGCACTTGCCAACAAACCTGCCGCTCTCTCAGTGAACCCGATGTTACCTGCAGCATCAAGTTTGCTCCTGTAGATGGTTGCACTTGCACCAATGGATTGTTTATGGATGACAGGGGCAAATGTGTTCCAGAAGAAGACTGCCCTTGCTACTACAATGGTAATCCTGTACCCTCTGGTCAAGTCGTTAATGAGAATGGAGGGCTGTGGTAAGTGACCTATAGATGTTGTTTTGTTATTGTTAATGATTCAGTATGATAAACAACAAAATACCAAATGTCATGCTGGAGAGAACAATAGCAATCTCCTATAGCCTATATATATTCATATAGAGCTCCCCAAATGGTATTATTAAGCATTTAATCCACTTTAAGTCTTATTTTCTATGTTAAGTCTATTCACTTATGTTTAAGTTAAACTGAGGCTACAGGTTACTGAAGCAGAGGTAACATGAAGCTTTCCTGTTTATTCACAGCACCTGCACCAAAGGAAGATTGAACTGCATTATTTCTCCTAAATTAGGTAATAACCAAGATGGTTCCCCTTTCAATTGCTCTTTATGTTTCTATTGAGAAGCTATAACATTTTTAAACATTGCTGTGACAATACAATCACATACACAGCTAGAACTTAATAAATTGACTGGAACTGACTATGAATGGAGCTTTGGTGCCTTAGGATGTGGGTTGATCAATCGTGGATACTATAAAGACTGGAATAGGGCATGACTGTCATGATACAAAGGAAGTCATCTTAACCGGGACACTTAAGCTTAATACATCCCATGCAACGAAAGAAGTAATCACTAAGAAAAGCCCTGTTATGGATAAAGAACATTTTATGACTAAAATAACTTAGTATTGTGTCTTTTTTTCAGCCTTATAAACTATGTTACTACTGTATATTACATTAGTTCCTTTTAAACCACTCCACTGGTAAAAAAAAAAAATACTAATAGGTTTACCACTAACCCAAGACCGAGAGTGGTCTTTCCGAGTTTAATAAATTTCGCCGTTACTAAGTCTGCAAGTCTGTAATATTTAATAACTCACCTCTTATTTTCTAGCCTTATCTTCAGGTGCCTCATCCTTTTGTCTCTTACACATTAGTCATTTTCTACTTATTCATCTACTTAATTATTGATTGTCAGTCTCCCTCTTCCCAATATTGTAGATTGCAGTGAAATATGTTGTTATTTTACCAATAAACTGTAATAAAATGTTTATATACTAACATGGCAATTTCCATGTCAAAATATCTGCGTGAATTCCGCTTCTTAGCAATATACAAAAATGCAAATATATATATTTGTGACTCTTTTCTTTAGATTGCCCCTCCCCTATGGTTTATTTTGACTGCAAGAATGCACCAGAACAAAGCCAGGGAGCAGAGTGTCAGAAAAGTTGCCAAACATTGGATATGGAATGTGTGAGTAGGCTGTGTTTTAATACTACATTAGAGGATAATATTCCTAGGACTTGGCATAATAAATGTACGATTGTAATCAACATTTGTATCTATACTATTTACAGAAAGGATGCAATGATAGAAACATTACATTTTGTAGATCATGTGATAAATGTGTATTTTTATGTTTCTTACAGTACATAACAAAATGTGTCTCTGGTTGTGTCTGTCCTAATGGACTAGTGCATGATGGGATAGGTAACTGCATTCAGCTGGATCAATGTCCTTGTTATCACAATGAAGTTGCTTACAAAGAAGGAAAATTCTACAAAGAAAAATGCAACACCTGGTATGCCTTGTAATACATGTAAAAATGAAATTGTAAACAGGAGCAAATATTGCACAACTTACTTGGATGTAGTATCTAGTGAGTAGAGCCACATCATTTTACCCATAGTAGAGGAAGGGGGTTGGCCAATTTAAGTAACATTAATTCTTGTAAATTTAAAGTTAAAAGGCTTTTTCAAATAACCAGGAGAAACAAACAGTTATATTTTAATATCCACGGGATTTCTCCTGTTTAGTGTAGAGGAGACCACTGTTTCTCAATGTATATTAGTGGTAGATGGAAAGCTATTTTGGCTTCACTGCTGCATTTTCTAGTATGTGAGCTGTTTGTGTACTGTACTGTGTGGCATGTACAGTAACTGGAATGTAGACTGCATATCTGTATTTGTTTAGAGGTCTGTGTATAGAGGAGCATATATGTATCTACAGAATAGGGCATCTGTAGGACTGAAGGAGTTAGCATTGTCATGGGCTGAAAAGTGAAGGTTCAGCTTTAGAGACAGTAGAGTTGTGCACCGTGTTAGCCATAGATTTAAGCAAAGACAAGAGAGTATA
>WMED01030747.1:0-10052 GCA_019650415.1 Pipa parva | reverse complement strand
AGCGATATTTAAATGAAACATATCGTCCGTCGAGGGTTAATTCCTTCATGGCCTCACAGTTCACACTGGCAAATTTTACTCAACGCTTTTAAAAAAGAAAAGCACATGGCAAAAAAAACGCAGAAAATACACCCCTGCCAAAAAATAATTGAACGTATTGACTATCGGCTGTGAAACTGTCATTCACAGAGAGGAATATATGCTAAGACGATTCGGGTCACTTTTTTCTGGACCGTGTAAAACGTGACACGAAAAATGTACCATGATTAGTAACAATAGCAATTTAACAATAGTAGCGGTCACATACGAGGGAATAGAGCTGAGTAAGGGAGGTGTTTCACATGGAAGTCTCAGCACAAATGCTAATTTTTTTTGGTTAAACGCATAGGAAAAAGGAAAATTCATGAGTACATTTTTTGTTTTCTTTTTTTCACCATGTGCTTTAAAAAACAAACAAACATATACCGGTAGATAATTTTGGCAGTGTGAACCCTGCCGTAGGTTTTATCAGAAGGGGAGAAGATTATTCTTCACTGTGTATTATTTGAGGAAACTCTTTCCATGAATGAGAAATGAATAGTTCACTGTGTATAGATTTCTCTTGTTAAGATTGATTTGAACATTTGAGTGATTGTCTTGTATTCAGGATGCACAGGAGGAATGAGGGGATGTGCAGATGCATGGGTATGAGCTGTGGATCTCTAACTGCAGAGTTATGCAAAACGTACAGTTTGGAAGTGAGAAGAGAAAGTTTAACCAAAGCACAGCTGCAGGTCCCCCGGCCTAATGTAACACTTGTACATGGAGAGTATGTGACTAAATGCTTTCTTAATCAACAACAGCAACAACACTCTATGACATTCCGCTTTTTAAACAGAGTTTCCCTAACATATAAAGAAGGTGAGAGGGTAGAGGTGGCTCAGTTATCTGATGCATGTCCGCTACAAGTGAGTGCTCATAAGGTGTAGCTGAACCTTCTTTCAAGCACTACAGAGATTTTTCTAGAACTAGTTTCTGTGGAAAAAAATTCCACAATGTCACATCCCTGACAAACGCCTGTGTGGACTGTTCCATAGGAAATAATGGATACTATTTTTCCAGCTCAGTTGAAAATCAACTAGTGTGACCCCCCCACCCCCGGCCTTAATTGCCTTTTCTAAAAGCCGAATAGGTTTATATCTTTAATGGGGTTATTCACTAAGGTGCAAATACGACTGTTGAATTCGCAAACAGCGGATTCACATAGCAAATCCGCGACAATTTCCCCATTGTAGTCGCGTCAATTTTTTAAAGTTAAGATTGCGACAATTTTCCCATAATAAAGTTGCGACGGCGACAATATTCTCATTATAAAGACATGACTGCATTAGTAGCAGCCTATTGCGACTGTCTTTACCTGGCGAATTCACACCTATACGCAACAATTCGGACTTTAGTGAAGTATTTGCAAAGTAATGAAAAGTATTTGGGTATCATCTGCATATAAGTGGTACTGAAGACCAAATGAATTGATGATATCAACCAAGGAAAGAGAGTGTATGGGGAGAACAGGAGGGGGCCAAGGACAGAGCCTTGGGGCACCCCCACCCTAAGTGGGACAGGAAAAGAGATGTCATTAGCATGGGAAACAAAAAAGGAACGATCAAAAAGATAGGAAGCCAGTCAAGATGCAGCATGATTACAGACACCAAGTGCAAGGAGAATATGAATAAGAAGGCAATGATCAACAGTTTCGAATGCAGAGGATATGTCTAGGAGGATTAGAACAGAAAAGTAACCCTTGGCTTTGGCAACCTGGAGATCATTTGCAAGTTTACACAGAACAGTCACATTATTTTATCTCTTTTAAATCTTTCTTCGTGTTGTTTCAACTCTTCTTGTCCCTTTGTCTGGAAAATTAAAAAAAATGTAATTTAAACTCTCAGAGGAAACTTGGGACAAAATCTGGGATGAGGCACACAGATCATCTATTTGTGCAGTGACAAGGGAAGAGCATACAAAATTCGATATCGTTGGTACTAGACATCTCAAAGATTGGCAGGGATTTGGAAGAATGAGGCCTTATCAGGATGTTTTAGGGGCTATGACCAACAAGGCATGTCCACCATGGTCTCACAGGACCACCATGTCTGGTGGTCCTGTGAGATTCTCAACAACTTTGGTTAATGGTAACCATAATTCTTTCCTATCTTTTTTAAGACTAGAGTAGTTATAAAACCACAGATGTTTCTCCTAGGCTTACAGATTGAGATACTTAACTCCAAATCTGAACACAGATTAGCATCACATATTCTCCAAGCAGCTAGAACTCTCTTGGAAAAAACCAGCCTCCCACAAAAACAAACATTAATTAATAAAGTTGAGTGGATACACACCATGGATATGATCAAAGCACACATAATGGATAGAGCATATGAGAATGAGTTACTATGGTTACCATGGGTACAATTTGTGGAAACTCAAAATAATCGAAACTGAAACAATGTTGTGTTATAATTTAATTTGTCATTATCAATACTGAATAATGCTATAAGACCAGAATTATACATGATTGTACAAATGAACCTATTACAATTGTTATGTAAGTTATGACATTTTACTGGAAAGAAAAACCTAATAAACTTCAAATTAAAAAAAAAAAGTCAACTGAAAAATAAAAACAAATGCTCGGGAACAAGCTGTTTGTTACCATTCATAACTTTTCTTTTACAAGAAATAACTGAACAGTACAAGATGTCACAAAACGCATCAATCTAATTAGGGCGAAATTTATTAAAGTCGGAACAGTCACGTAAATGTCCATATTCGCATTCTTTCGTGATTTCTCCTATTCCACTTATCCAACAATCTCTGTGACGAATTTGCAACCAATTCTAGCTCTTACTCCAGTCGCGGACTTATGCAGCCCTTTGCATCACTTTGTGTTCACGTGCACAGACTATTCAGCACACGACGGAGTCTTTCGAAGGAGCGGATTCTGCAGGGTTCCAAATTCACCAGTTTCCCTTTGCCACAAAAGAGTGGAAAATTGAGGGGTTGATGACAGCGCTCCAGTGTTGCGTAAGGCAATAATTCATTCAAAAGTAACAATGGCAACTGTGACTAAATTAATCTACTACTAAACATGAACTAGGCACAAGATGACATAAATATAAGTATTTTTCATTTATTGACAGTGGGATATGATGAGACTGACGTCACTGCTCTTCACTGGAGGAATTCTCCTCACTCCGCATGACTTCTCATCCTACTATTGTCCGACTGATTACAACGCACAATGCATGCGATGGCGACTGTTGCTGTCCGCTGCTTCATGAATAAGAAGAAGTGAATTTGCGACTTCCTAATCGTATTGACGCGAACAGACATGGAGTCATTATGCAAGGCGAATTCGGCCTTTAATGAATAACCCCTTGGATCTTTCCGACTTTACCTAGAGAAATCTTGCTTTGTCCTCGCGAGATTTCTTTTGAGATTTCAGGATCGAGTTTTTCGATCCTGATTTTTCAATATTTCCGATGGAAAGGTGCTGTGTTACTAATTTAAAGTATGGCTACCTTTCCATGGGAAAAAAATTGAAAACTCGAGATCGAAAGAAATCTCGGGAGAACAAAATGAGATTTCTCTCGATAAAGTTGGAAAGACTGCTGATCTTTCCGGCTTTAATAAATTTCACCCATTATATGTTTAAAAAAAGCAGTTTTATATGCCACCTGATTAGTTTCTCTTTGTCACTCTCCTGATTGTGCTTGGACTCAGACAATGTCACTCTCCTGGTTGTGCTTGGACTCAGACAATGTCACTCACTTTTATGCAATACACATTTGTCTTAGTAAGACTCAAGGTTATACATATATTTATTAACTCTTAGCAAAGGCCTGCTATGTGTGTTCTTTTTTCTCTTGCTCTATATAGTCTGATTGCAGCAGATTATATATAGAGAACAGACCAATCAGTTTGCTGCCAGAGGCAGTACTGTATGGAGTTCACTCAAGAGAGTGTATGAAAGTCCCTTCTTGACAGAATGAAGCGTAACCTGGGCTGAACAGTTTGCAACCAGACGTTCTAACTAGATTGAACAGAATGCATCTATAATTTGCTTTTTCCAGGCAATTTCTTGACTAGGGTAAAATACTTCTTAATAACTTGCATCATAAAAGGATTGCCAGTTTTCATATATATTTATTTTATAACTTTGTTTATGTTTATTGACAGCAGCCATATTGTTAAACAGATCTCACCCACTCCCATTGTATTCTATGGTGCTTTACATAAAGCATATACAGCATGTCTGCCCTAAAGCCCAATTTTTAAAGATAAATCACTTATTTTCTATACACAATTTAGAATTTTCACAAACAATACTTTAATATACAGTAACTATAAATGCATTTGTCATTTTCAATTTCTTGTGTTACAGATCTAAAGTATCTCAGAAAATCAATTTTGCCAACACCTTGCACTCTCTCTTATTCTCATCCAAACTGTTCCTATGACTGTTTGTCAGTTAAGTTGTTTACAATGTACAAGAGCCAGATATCTAACTATTCTGATTCTTGAAAGTTTGTGTACCCTTGTCAGTATAAAAGTAAATGCTAGACCTTAGTTAAATGGCAGAACTGAACAGTGGATTTGAAGCTGAACATGCACAGAAGTCATGGCTTCCCTAGCAATTTACACTTCTCTGTCAGCCTATTGTAGCTGGACCAGGCAGTTGAGGGAGGAGTAGGAGGAAGGTCAGGGCAGGCAGCAAACAATCGAGGTCGAGAAACAAAGCAAGCGTCGAGACAGGTGGAGGTCAATCAAATATAGAACACAGGCCAGGGTCATACATAAAAAAACAGATAACAAGACAAGCGCACTCGGAATCCCCTGCCAGGACATGTATGTGCAGAAGCACTGTCAAGACTGTGCACATGTACAGCATCACTGTTATGATCCGAACAAGGATTCTGTATATGCAAGAGGTGGGGGACTCTATCAGCTGACAGATAAGTGTCTGGGTTCAAAGTGGGGCCAGAAATTCTGTCAAGAGTCTCCATGTACAACTGGGCACCCATTGGGAAGTTTAAATGTATTTCTTCTTTAATGAATATGCCTGTACCTTGCATCCAGCATTACAGATTGCCTGACCATCTTCTGTGATCTGCAGTGATTTTCTGCTGTTTTTCCTCGATTCATTGCCCTTCCATGTTGCTGGTGTTATTCACTGCACGTTCACAAGATCAACTTCATTTTCACTCTCAATTTAACTGCTATATATTGATTCTTCTCCCAGCATCCTCAGCAATTTACAAGTGGCTGAAAATCACTGTGTTTGCTATTAAATGTTGTCCCCTACTGGGGCTTATGCTGATATCTCTGCCCAGCCTGATGTTTCAAACTCACTAAAACCACTTCTGACAACTGTACATAGGGCATCCATATCTCTTTTATCCGAGGGGATAGTTAGTACTTTTTGTTCTGCCCAAGTGATGTATGTGCATTTACCTAGTATTGCTATTTCATGCCAGGATCTATTTGTAAACAAGGACTATGTAAGGAAATGTTGTCACCCATTAACCTGCTGGAAGTGAGGGAACTTTATAGTGTTATCCCTGTTCTCCAAAGTCTTCACAGGATAGGTTTACAGGGGAGTGTACTTGATGTGTAATAAGAAGTATTTTGGACACAGTATTAGTTGAAGTAACCTTTCAATTTGGCTCTAATGCATATTTTTCTTGATTATGAAAAATCTTTACATGGAATTATCTATGTTTGTAACTGAGTGTTGGAAGTGTTTTATAAATGTCTTTAATAAAGCATTGCTGAAACACTTTCATTTTAAAGTTTATGTCCAACTAGGTGGATTAGAATGTTCAGTGTACCAGCAGATGTCTGCACAGTGCAAGGTCCAAGCAGATAGGTAAGTAAAAAAAAAACCTGCATTCTCAATGGGCTGGATGCACAGGTGTTAATTCAGTACCAGCACTTTCCTTCATACCCATGACAGAAAGAATGCAAAGTGCTCACCACATTTCTACCCAGATACTATTCGCAGACCCATTAAGCACACATACAGTGGTACCTCCCTCACGATTGCTTAGTTTGGCTGGACGGCCAGGATGAGGAAGAGTTCTGGTCGTCCCAAACTTCTTCCGTTTAAGGATTATGGAGGCCACTGTGCTCTTAGGAACCTTGAGTGCTGCATGAATTCTTTTGTAACCTTGGCAAGATCTGTGCCTTGCCACAATTCTGTCTGAGAGCTGTGTGGTCTTATACAGACAGGTGTGTGCCTTTCCTAATCAAGTCCAATCAGTTTAATTAAACACAGCTGGACTCCAATGAAGGAGTAGAACCATCTCAAGGAGGATCAGAAGGAAATGGACAGCATGTGAGTTAAATATGAGATATGCAAAAATATCTACGTTTGGTTTTTTTTTTTCTTTCAAGATGGGGTGCAGAGTGTACATTAATAAGCAAAAAATGAACTTTTTTGATCTCACCAAATGGCTGCAATGAAAAAAAGAGTGAAAAATGTAAAGGGGTCTGAATACTTTCCGTGCCCACTGTAGATACTAAACAGTGAGAAAATAAAACAAACTGAGATACAGTGTGCAGTGCCCAGAAAATATATTCAGAAAGTGCCCCATGCATTTCAGATATAATCTTAAATGTTCAAAAGACATAGGGGGTAATTCACTATCCTCCGAAGTGAGGTGTGTAGTCTTCGCCCAACCTCGCAATGACTGAGATGTGCTCGCTGATGTCCTGCACGCGAACATCAGTGAGCACATTAAAGGGATTCCAGTCTCGGCGAAAGCATAAGAGTTGCCTCGCCGAGACTGGAATCCCTTTAATGCGCATGCTGATGTCCGCATGCAGGACATCAACATGCGCATCTCAGTCATTCCGAAGTGAGGCGAAGACTACGCACCTCACTTCGGAGGATAGTGAATTACCCCCATAGTGACTTATTGACTATAGGATGAATAGGCGTATAAAGCTCTGAATTAATTCACCACTTCCCCATGTTCACTTATTGATCAAACTCTGCAATGTGGCAAATACGCAATTCTGGCACCTACAATAGTCATGATGTTATGGAGCCAGATACAGAACCCAAAGTCCATCAAATAGTAATATATAGTTATGCCTGTGCCTGGATTTTAACTCAGGACCTGCTGATGTGCGGTTGTCCTATTACTGTACTATACTGAAAGCATGGATCTCCCTTTAATTCAAGTTATGCTTGTGTTTTTCAGATGAGCTTAAATGAGCTCTTTGGTGCACAGCTGCAAATCATTACACAGGTGTAATGCATTCAGTAATTACTAGTCCTGTTTATACCCTGAGTTTGCAGCTATGCATTGCCTTTGTTTGGTCTTGTCTGGAAAGAACCTTGGCTGTGTTTGTATGACCTGACTCTGTGTTTCTATGCCTAGCCTTTTATCCATGTACCTTATCCTGCCTCTAGCTCTGACCTCCTAGTTCCTGACTTCTAGCCTGTTTATTACTTCAGTCCTGCCTCACGATTCTGATTTCCTCTTCTCTGATCTGTTACTCACCCTGCATTTTCCTTCTTGCTTCCACAGTTATGCATTTAGCACCCTTGTTGCACCGTGGAACCATTGGCATTCTTGTGCCATTGAGAACTAGCGGCACCTCAGCAATGTAGGCTCTTCCTGAAGCCAAAGGTGGCTGTTATAGGCAGAAAAGCCCTCTGAGACCAGATTCCCAGTGGTTTCCCTTGGTATTGGGTAGCCTTATGTGACCCTCAGCATCCCCCAGGGTACTGACCTAAACTTATAGTATGTAGAGTATGGCTTGGCATTCATAGAAATATTTTATATTTATTTTTATATATGGTATGAACACATTAACAGCTTTAGCATATACCAGGCTGTGTCCTCCCATACCCCCTAGCAACAGGTTACTCAGTTTGTGCATTTTACATCAGTGCTAACAAACTAATAACTCTAAGGTACTAAACAGCATAAAGCCAGCAGTACAATATCAAATGAATTAGGTAATATGTTACCAAATTTCCCCTCACTGGGTGCTTGATTACATACCGATGCTTTTCACAATAATATTTCCTTTCTGTTTCCAGTTATAAATAGTGTGGAAGAGATGTTTTTTTATACTTGGGTGTCTAAAGAAATAAGATTTTCTTAAAAGGATCATGAATTCTTGCAAAGAAGCATTCGATTCCTAAGTTTTCTGACATTTTGACAAGTGAAAGCCTCATGGGGGAAAATGTTCTGATGGGTATCCTTTTTCTAGAAAGAACTAATGGGAAAATGGATAATGGTGGGATAATGTGCACACCATTACCCAGAATTCCTCTCCGTATGTTAATTAGTAGATTACAAGGGCCAATGAAAAAAAGAAAAAAAAAAGAAGAAGAAGAAAACGCTGTGTATTTAGCAGCTAATGAGATCAGATTTAAAGACTTGCATTACCGTATTAGAATAATGGATTTTTTGCCTTGGAAATATTCTCCAGTCTTGTGTATTTTTCGAAATACAGAAAAGGGTTTGCTTTATGAGTTGATAAGATGCAAACCTAAACTGATTAAACTGTCACATGTTAGTGAAAGGATGGTTGACAGTATCAGGATAATGCTATGAGGAACCTTGTAGCAATTTCAGAAATACAAATTTACCACCGGATTTGACTTGTACATTTTTTTTAAGCTTTTGGCACATTGATTTTAACTGTAATGAACTGAAAAGTGCATATCTGTTCCCAGAAATAGAATTTCCAAAACAAATACGCAGTTTGGAAAGCCGGTTTAACAAACTGTTAATCGTTCCGTTTTTTGGTTTTTGTTTTGTTTTTTTCAAAGTTTAGCAGAGAGAGAAAAAAATAATAAAACAGAAAATAACAGTAAAGTAAAATGTACTGTTTTGTTGTTTCATTTACATGTGGTTTTGACAATTTAGATAATTCTTCTACTCTAGACCTTGGAGGGTAAAATAGGGTTTCACGAGGGAGCTAAATCATTTTTATCTGTGAATGCAGCAAAACTGCAAATATTAAGCAATGCTTTACAGGTCTGAAGCTCGATAGGCGATGGGGAAATGAGCTGACATAAAATCTCTACGCAAGTTGAGTTATGGTTCACATGAATCCTTGAAACCGCAAAACCATGTCTATGATCTGTCATTTGCATACTGTACACAAATGGCCGTTTTCTATTCTGCAGGCTGAACATCATAGTTGTATAATGACACTGCAGTTGTCCCAGGGTAACCAATGGATTGGTTACCAGAGCAATAGATCTGCATTCTAGTACATTTTATACTCTCTAGATTCAAAAGTATTGTGCATATTCCACGGTTTAATCTAATTTATTACACATGCTCCAGAATCTAGCATATTATCCACCACCAAGGATAGAATGCATTGCCTGGGTTTAAAACTGTATTCACTCCAGAGTACAAGCTAATGAGTGCCATGTCTGGGAAGTCTCCAGTCATAGGGCCTATAGTGAAAGTCTCTATGTATTACACATAGGACCTATATGTATTATACGCACTTAAGGTTTCAATATATTATATTACACGTACACACTAGGTTCCATCATATTGTATTACATGCACACATCAGGTTCCAGCATATTGTGTTACATGCACACACCAGGTTCCAACATATTATGTTACATGCACACATCAGGATCCAACATATTGTATTACATGCACACACCAGGTTCCAACATATTGTGTTACATGCACACATCAGGATCCAACATATTGTATTACATGCACACATCAGGTTCCAACATATTGTGTTACATGCATACATCAGGTTCCCCCATGTTGTACCATGCCGACACCAAGTTCCTTCATATTGTGCTATGCATATACCAGGTTCCCCAATGTTGCACTACGCACACACCAGGTTCCTGCATACTGTGTTACGCACACACCAGGTTCCTGCATACTGTGTTAGGCACACACCAGGTTCCTGCATACTGTGTTAGGCACACACCAGGTTCCTGCATACTATGTTACGCACACACCAGGTTCCTGCATACTGTGTTACGCACACACCATGTTCCTGCATAC
>WMED01030746.1:0-10052 GCA_019650415.1 Pipa parva | reverse complement strand
GTCTCGTCACAGCTAGCACCACAGCAACAGTAAGTCAGCACTGGTATTTCAGCGTGGAGCAAGGAGTGATGCCCATGAGTGGTTATCGTACTCTGCGCTGTTCCGAGGAGGTGCTGTGAGTTGTAGTTTCTTGGGTGCCCAGGAATACTGTGAGTGACGTTTATGCTAGCTGCTCCTATTGATCCAGTTGTAGTTGGGCTATGTCAGGTTATCGCCAGGGATCCCAAGTGAGTACCAGCTGCCAACAGTAGGGGGTTACCCTGAGGGTCGCGACCTGGGAGGTGCCTGCCGCAAAGACCATACCCCCTTGCGGGGGTTAAGGGTGAAGACCTGGCCCTCCTTAGATTCCGCGCCTCAGGGCTAACCAGTGTCATCGCCTACTGTGGCACAGAGGATCCACATTTTATTAAAGTCACGTTTCTGTTCCTGACCTTGTTGTTCACTTGTACAGTCGTACACCTTAGTGCTTCTAGAAGGTGTACTACCTGACCCTGTTCCCTTTCACGTTTGTACGCCTTAGTGCCTCTAGAGGCGTAACGGTCTCTGGGTTTGCTATAGCTCCTCAAGTGGCTACCCAGTTTCCGAAGTAATCCCTAAGTATGTTTAGTAAACCCATGACAGTCAGGACAGAGGTGAGCTCAGCCCAGCAGGAGATTGTGAAAGGCTGGTGCTTATAGTGCTTGAGTGGACATCCTGCACTCAGTTAGGAGTTTCTACTGTGTAGGCTATGGGGACTGTGAAGACACTGTGCCTCACTGAGTTTTGGGAGAACTATCACTATCCAAGTTCAATGCAAAGGGACTGTTATTTATTAGATAATACTAAAAACATAAAGATAACCCACATTAAGAGTGTATAAACTGTTTTGTACTGTAAATACTGTTGTGACAAATTGTTGATCTGAATTGCTGTCTTGTCGCAAAATATTTGTCAGTGAAACAATTTTGTTTTGTACGTGTTGTAAACAAATGTGCATAAAGTAATTAAGGTATGCTGGGATTTGAGTGTAAAAAGAGTTGTTTTAGGGCCCAGGGCCACTGCAATTGAGCTAGTCTTCCTCTCTCTCTCTCTCTCTCTCTCTCTCTCTCTGTGTATATACTGTATATATGCATACATATACATATGTGATATCAACATATGAGCTAATAAAGGATAACCCACATTAAGAGTGTATAAACTGTTTTGTCAGATCTGGTGAAGCTGGGGGCCATAGACATAGTATGAAAGGTTACTTTAAAGCTCTAACAACATGAAGGACATTACTATACTATACTATACTATACTATAATACAGTCCTAAACATTTGACTTTGGGGTGCTGCAGTGTATTATGGGATATAAAATTCCCTTAAATCACGATCTAGCAGGGATCTGATTGGAGTAGCTATAATGTCAGTCATCATTTAGCCCCACCCAACCCAGAAAGAAAAGTCAGCAGGCTGACAAGGAATATGACAGAGAAACGCTGTATAAAAATAATACATATATATTTACAAAAATCCAGGATGATTCTGATAAACAGAAAGTTGTTGCAGCACTGGATACTGAAACAGATTGCAGGTAGGTGAATATGGTTCGTTCTATCCCTATGCTTGTAGAGAATCAATGAAGTTGAGAGTAGTGGGGTGCTCAGAGCAGTGCCATTGTAATCCAAGTTGTCAGAGAAAATCCAGCACTCCCAAAAAGTAAAATCAAGTAGTTTTATTCAAATGCTAGTTAAAAAACAGGATCCATTTTACAATCCAGTGAAAATTAAAAACAAAAACAAACAAGAAGGCACCCCCTGACGCGTTTTGCGCCTAGGCGCTTAATCATAGGTGGGGTGCCGAAAACAAACAAAGTTTATATAGTAGACAACTTACCTGGTCGCCATGTGGTGAAACCTCAGCATCGGTAAAATGTATATATTAAATGTATAAGTTAGAGTAGATTTATTACCTGTATCGCAGTTATAGGATGCATCTGTCAGGGTTGGTGTAATATACCAGAGTAGGGCTATGATGGGAATCCGGTGTGTATGTCCCATGTGATCGTATGAGCTACGGATCAACACACAACAATGCATCCTAATACTTCTAGTGTACCCTCTGGCAGCTGAGAGAGCCAGTTGGGGGTTGGAGTTGGAAGTCAGAAAGCGGGTTCTGTGGCTGAAAATCCTTGAGAGAAACAGGGACTAGTGGTTAAAGACTTTGCTAAACAACTTGATTTTGCAACGCTGTGAAACCCCAAGGAGACAACCCTGGAGAAGGGAAGGTACTCTTCATTTGATAAACAAAAATTGTATGGGGTGCAGTTGCCCACTGTGTTTTGATCAAGGACTTTTTTTTATCCTGAAAGGGTTGTGTTTCAGTTGTCTTTTGTTTTGCCAAAGAGAGGCTTAAGTTTATTTTTTCTTATCTGAAATAAATGTTAAACGCAAAGGAGACTCACTGTTTGCAGTGTGTTAATCCCTAAAGGCTGCTTCAGCACTTGAGTAATTCCCTACTCCCTATATATATATATATATATATATATATATATATATATATATATATATATATATATATATATATATATATATATATATAAAAAACTTAAAAAGCAGATTTTTAGCATATATTGTTGAAAACTGTTCTGCATATGGTGATGATTTTCTTGAAAAAAACCCAGCAATGTCTTGCAACTTCCAAACATATGTAATGCAGATGTATGGGAAACATTTCTGCATATAAAAATAACAGAATGATAAATGTTTTTCTTAGCTTTAAAGTTGGAATACTGTGTCCCTCATATCTTCATTAAAATTAGTTTTTCAGAATTCTAATAATGAATAAAATCAATCAGAAATTGCTGTAGGGACACTGGCAGACCAACAGGGATCATAGCAGTTGTGGTGGTGACCAGGCCCTATGTTCCAGGAAGCCAGGCCACCACCGCTGCAATCCCTTTGGTGTGCATCAGGGAGATGGGGCCCTGGCGCTGATTGAGCAATGGTCCAGGAAAGGGGACCTGGTAGATATTGTGCACTGAGATCTGCCTCTCAGAAGTGCCGTCCCGGTGCAAGGATACTGCAGTATTCAAACAGTAAAATGCCCCAAATGCATTTATGCAAAGCAGACACTTAAGAGAATATTTATCAAACAGCAATAACTGTGCCACAGTCCAATCCAGAATGGTGGCTAGTTAAGGTCAGACTAGACTGGCATGTGGGGTTAAACTTCAAAGGCAGTGCTTCCCTTGTTCTCTACGGTGCTCTAAAATGAAATTAAACAAAACAGCAACCAGTGAAGGTTAGGGCTAAATCTGTTTATTAAACCAAACAATCATGTTCTTAAGTCATGTTGCATTTCCTTTAAGACAGGGGTTCGACAATCTTTTGGGCTGAGAGAGCCATATACGTGCGGCTCTGCTCAGCCCTTTTGAATCTGGAGCGGCTGATGTCATGTGACATCACATAGGTAACGTCAGCCACTCTGAATTGGCTAGCAACCTGGAAGCTCGGTGACATCAATGACTCCGGATTGGCTAGCAACCCAGAAGCTGGTGATGTCAGCGGCTCCGGATTTGCCAGCAGCCCAGAAGCACTGAGAGAGCTTTGTCTCTTCAGCTCTTGCCAGCGATTAGCTGGCAGACTGTAACTGCTTGCATGTGAGCACCACTTGTTACAGTCAAAGAACCAGATGCAGCCATCAAAAGAGCCACATCTGGCTCAAGAGCCACAGGTTGCCAACTCCTGCTCTAAGATATATCAAGATTTAATTTGATTATCAACAGTCATTTACATTTCATATAGTGTTATTCAAAGCTTCACAATTTCAGCTGGGAAAAGACAGCAACGCAATGTGAAAAATAATAATAATAAAAGATTGTCTGAGTGTCATGCACACTTCTCTCTGCTTATGAATATAGGAAATGACAGGTGATAAGTAGCAATGGTATACCAACGAGACTATCCTGAATCCTGCAATGTATGTAACTGCTGTTGTATCAGATGGGAAAAGTGAAACAAGTAAAATTGGTAAATTAACTAGATCAAATTGGCAAAAGCAAACTGGAATTTTAATTTATAGAATTTCTGGTTACATTTCAGAAATGGCCAAAAAGGGAAAACAAATTTTCTGCACATTTGCTTGTAAAAAAAAATAAACTGCATTATAGCAAGTTAAATTTGATAGGTGTCTCTTTCTAATTTCCAGTATCTTTCTCCAAAGAGTATCACACTTTGCAAGATTAGTATTCCTCAATGCAAACTAGTGATTAGATGTAAAAACATTTCTTTAGCCAGAGAAGGAAGGTTACTCTTCTCCATCTCAGCAAAAAACAGTGGGAACTGGTAGATTTAGGAGCAATTCAATTCATGCCGCATGATGATTACTAAACCAATATGAAACACTAGCCACTTATTATTATCTGTGCATTTTTTTCATTTAAAAAAAGAAACGAGTGGTACATGCCAAACACAAATTGACAGCATGTTTTCCTAGAGACAGCTATATTATTTTTGGATAGGAACACTGTTGGCTGACACCCATAACTTTAATGTTTTATTTTCAGTCTCGTATGCTGATTTTTTGGCACTATGATTTTTTTGCTTCAGAATAGAAATGTTGATCTACACATGCACACATAAAAAAGCATTACCAGCTCACACACACAAATATATTTCCACTCCATTTAAGGTTTACCATCAACAGAAATACAATGTTTTATTAGAGAGGTTATTCACTTTTTAATTATTCACTTTGTTTTGTTTAATCTTTAGGTTGCCAAGGATTACTGACCCTTGACAGGGAACATGTCAATTAATCTTGATTTTTTTTATTTAGAATTATTTTTCATAACTTATCTTTCTGTTAAATCATTGTACTCTCACTTTTCACTTAACCTAGATAAGTGTCAGTTTTATGGGTCAGTTTACCCTAGCAAACAAAAAACCATTTAATTGTAAACAAAGGGAAAAAAAGTTCATAACAGAATGATAAATGTTTAAAAAAACTGCCAAAAATAAAAAAAAAATGAAGACCAGTTGCAAACTGTCTTAAAATGTTATTATCCAAAACTTATTAAAATGTATGTCTAAAAACAGCAAGATTAATTCCTCAAACAATGTGGAATGTTGTATAAAGTGAAAAAGAGACGATTAACTTTAGTTCTGAAAAACATTAGTCAGTTCTTTTACGTATTAGGAAGTGTTATTCTGGTGCTCAAGAAACTGCCACTACTAAAGTTCTGAAAGAACCACAGTGTCACTCATAAACACACAAGTCTCAAAAATATGATATTATAAAAGAAAAAGGAAAAAACTTTAAAACAACTAGAAATCAAAATACACCAACTAAATGCAACCTATGTAACCTCACCCACACAAGAAACATGGCAACAATTACAACAAACTAGAACTAGCCTCAATAAAATACTCTTTCAGAAAACAGAATATAGGCTAAGACGATTAAAACAAATGTACTACTATAAAAGTAATAAAGCAGACTCATTAGTAGCAAAAAAATTACCAATGCAACAAGCCCAAACTAGAATACCATATCTACAACACACCATATTACCTAATAACAAAATAACTGACCCACAAGACATAGCCAACACTTTTGCCAAGTACTGTACAAAACCACAACAAACCTACCTAGTCTCACATCAGAACAACTAGACACACTAAACTCTGCAATAACATAAGAAGTAGAATCAGCAATTAAAAACCTCAAAAATGGCAAAGCATCTGAACCAGATGGTTATACCTGCAAATATTATACTTTTTTTTCTGAATTAATAATACCCCATTTTACCATCATGTTCCAACACCTAATGGATAAGGGACATGCACTGACATAATTACTGTCAGCTTACATATGCACCATCCCAAAACCAGGAAAGCAATCAGATGAATGCAAATACTTCAGACCCATTGCACTACTAAATTTAGATATAAAGATATATGCAAAAATCTTAGCAAATAGAATAAGTAACTTTATCCCGCATCTCATTAAGAATGACCAATGTGGCTTTGTACTAGGATACCAAACCACAGACAATGTACGAAAACTACTAACATTACTAGAAATTGAAACTCAAACCCACAACTCAAAAATTATTTTGTCCCTGGATGCAGAGAATGCGTTCGACAGGGTTTACTGGAAATACATGGAGCACACACTTCAAAAATTTAGCTTTGAGGGACCAATATGAACAGCCATAATTACTCTACACACAACTCCAACAGCTAGAGTTCTTTCCTTGGGTCCCTGTTGGTTGCCTTCCCAATATCAAACGGAACAAGACTGGGATGTCCCCTGTCCCCCCTTATCTTTGCTCTAATGATCGAACTCCTAGCAACCAGTATTAGACAAAACCCCAATATCATAGGATTCCCCACTCGCCATCAAGAACAAAAAATTGGACTATTTGTAGATGACATTGTCATGACTCTGACTGACCCAAATAAAAGTTTACTAGACATGCATTCAGAGCTCCAAGCATTTTATAATGTTTCATACTTTAAAATTAATCAAACTAAATCACAATCTTTACCAATAAACATATCTTCTAAATAACTAACCTAATAATAAAATACAAATTTGATTGAAGATCTGAATATATAAACTATTTGGGACTTTCCTGTGTGCAAAGAATGGATGTACAAATCTTGGTTTACAGAAATAAACAGTTAAAAAAAAATATGATATTATGTTAAGGGACTGTGACTGGGGCACCTTGTCAGTGTTTGGGCCCTAGGAAGCAGGCTAGAGTAACCTGCTCATAATCCAGCCCTGGTCCTAGGCAAGCTAAAACATCCTTTATATAAAAGACTAAGGGTCACACTCACAATTTTAATCATAGCATTTTTACCCACCTTTAATGTGAGCTAGTGTAGTGAGTACACACTCTTGGGATACATGCAGCATTTTCACAGCACTCCAGCTAGGAATTTCCCAGAGTTTGCCTGCACCATGGCCTTCCCATTAAAAGTTTTGCAAAGAAGTGTTTGAGGAGATCATTGCATTTTTACCACTAAAGTTCATTAATTTAAATTCGTAATGTGGCCTCAGCCTTATGGGCTTAATCATAAAAGAGTGAATAGTCACGTAAATGTGTGAATTCACATTTTTATGGCACTTCCCCATATTCGTGCATTTAGCAAACTATGCGTTGTGGTGAATCCAAGACCAGTTCGGACACTTAAGACAATCATGGACTAACAGCTCACTTTGCACCACTTTTCATGCATGTGCATAGGTAATGTGCCTATTCATCAAGCATTTTTGCAGTAGCCAATTCAACAAGGCTTATTATGTCACATTCCACAATTTTACTTCCCCAAATGAAGGTGGAAAATGAGGGGGTTGAAGGCAGGGCTCCTACTATCTGACTGACTATGCCACACTACAGAAGAGATGACTACTGGTGCTATAGAAATCCTCTGTTTATTGAATAAGGAATAGAGAATTTGTGACTATCGGAGCATAGTGACTCGAAGTCATAAGAATTCACTTTGACAGTTGAGTTCTCTGCCCTCAAAGTGTAGGCGCTGATGAGTGATGTCATTGTACCTGCATCGGGGGAAGAGATCTAGCCACAGCATTCCTACCTGAGGCTACGGATCCAACCTGAAAATTGTAAGGTTCGGTCTGTGGCTTATACTTAAGGAGCGCTCGTTCACTGGGGGTGGAATCCAGGATAGCAGTTAGAGCAGAGGTGGTGATGGCACATGTGTCCACAGAGAGGGCCATGAGTGCCCTTTCTGGCACACATGCTATAGGTTCACCACCACTGGTATAATGTATCACAGCTCATTAGTATATAAGCCTTGGGCATCACAGCCTGAAACATAATTTCAGAATCTAATAAAGGTAGCTTTGCTACATACAAGCTAAGGTGTCAGCTTCTGACTTCCTTACTACTAGTATATAGCTTTGCACCACAGTGGAGTATACCCATTTAACTCGGATCTCCATTCATTGGGCCATGGATGAGTGCATGCTATTGGGCTGCATAATGGTGACACACTTCCTGAGAGCTAATGAAGTGCTTAATAACAAGGCACTAGTACATGCAATCTCTCCCCCTCCCCAGTTTGTGAAAACATACCAGGAGGGTAACTGGTCTCTATCGCTGAAAAGATTTGGGATAGCTGATTTAACTGATCTATATTTCAGTATAGCTCAAAAGGGAACCAAACACTAAGAATAAGTCACAGTCTTTTTAATTATTAACAGTGGTAGCTCTGTATACAGAAATTATAATACTTACTTGATACTTAAACTTTCCCTTCTCTTTCTATGACTGTTTTCGAGTCATATTTTTGGTGTTTCATGGTTTTCACCAATTTAAAGAGCTGTTCAAAACAAATTTTATCACCCAAATGTGTTGGCCTGCCTCAGACTGGCATAATCCACTCTTTCCAATGAAGTTAATCCTGTCCAATGCCGGGCTATGGGGTAGGCAGGAGCCTAGGGTGCTGCTGGAGGGGGTTGCTATCTTAGTGTTCCCATCAGTTTCCCTGTCCCTACCTACCTCTTCTGTGGCCTGGCTTTATCTGCTATAGCACTTAGTGCTCACTCCCTCCCCCCAGCAATGCTTTTAACTTCCTGTGATCAGCTTGCTGGAAGTTAAAGGAAGTACTGAGAGAGGATCACTGTGGCACTAAGTACTAGAGCAGACAGAGCCGGGCCATGGAAGAGGTAGGTAGGGATAGGGAGAAGGAGGTAAGGTTGAGCACCAAGATAGCGCCCCTCACCCCACTTCAGAGGTCATGGAGTAGGGAGGGAGGTTGTGGGGGCTGCACAGTGTGGGAAGGGTGCTTTGGGGGCAGCACAGTGTGGGAGGTAGGTTGTGGGGGAAGCACAGTATGAGGAATGGGGGGTGTTGTAGGATAGTGCAGTATGGGGAATGGGGGTGTTGTGGGGCAGCACAGAATGGGGGATGCTGTGAGGCAGCACAGTACGAGGAATGAGAGATGTTGAGGGGCAGCACAATATGGGGAATGGGGAGTGTTGTGAAGCAGCACAGTATGGGAAAAGTGAAGGTTGGGGCACCACAATATGGAGAAATGGTGGGTGAGAGAAACGAATTATTAAATTGCAGAGCTATACACTACCTTGCACCACTTTACCTGCTGCGTTGTAGTGTACTATATGAGGGTACTGCTGCACTGTATGAAGCACAACGGAGGGGAGACTGTTGAGGGGGCACATTTTGGCATTGTCATCTAGGACACAATTAAACCTTGTCCCGGCCCTGGAACTGTCAATTAGCAACAGTTGAAATAGTTTTCCTTTTGATAAAGGATATTGATATCAATTGGAAATGGAAGGTGAACATAACTGAAAAACACTACAAAGAATGTTTCTTTCATCTGATCAATAATGATTTTTCTCAAACACAAACATTTTTTTCCATATAAATCAGCTGAATTGGGAAGTATAGCAAAATGGAAAATCTGCTGTATTTATATACATTTCTAAAATGGAAAAACATAAAAAGGAATCAAGAAGTTTGAAATTGACTTTATTAATATCCCCCTATATATCTCTCTGTTTCGCCTGTTCACAGTAGCAAAAACATTTCATACTACAATATGGTAAATTTTGGTAATCTTATAAATAGTGCATTTCTATAGTCAGTTTTAAAAATCTTTTAATACATGTTTCATTTATATGTTTGTACTATCAGTCCTGATTAGGTAATGTTCAGTGTCCATGTACAAGGCTCTCTGTACAGTTACAGGTGTAATACAGCATCTTTTTAAATAATAAGTTGGTTTGAGATAAAAATCACAAATTGGATATTGCATTATTGTATATTGTCAGTAATTTTGCTTGAATGGCTTATAGCTATCTTCATTATTCATATTGTGACGGGGACTGGTAGTCAGGTACACAGTTTTGTCAATGACACAATGTGAAATAGTACAAAAAAATAAACTCCAGACTTTTAGTTAATAAAAACTAGCTCACGGCTAGTTTTATTTAAGTGAAAAAAAACAGGAACACGTGGTTGTGACGAAAAACAAATAGAAAAACAATGATTTTCCAAACAGTCATAGAATGCAGTTCAATGCAGTTT
>WMED01030745.1:0-10052 GCA_019650415.1 Pipa parva | reverse complement strand
CAGCAGATCATGTGAAAATATGATATTTGTGTCATTCTCAAAACTTTTGGCCATAACTACCTGCACGCAGTATGTAGTGACTACAATGTCCGTGTTGCGGAACCCCGGTTGAAAATCACTGCCCTAGGTAAACTCTCGTAAGTAAGGCTGGGTTCACAATAGCCGATTTTCAGCTGAGTTGGAAAAACTTCATCTATTGCAGCCGTTCTCTGGGGTCGCGAGGCCGTCCCACTGGGATCGAGAACCACGCCGACTCCCGGAAGCACCCGCAGGAACCCTTCTTATAAGGGTTCCTGCGGGTGACGGCAGTAAACGTCGTCACGTGACGCGCGGCTTGATGACGTTTCGGCCGAACATCACCACTTGATGCGCGTACGTGATGACGTTTGGCCGAAACGTCATCACGTGGCGCGGTGACGTCAGAGGGGGTCGCGGTCTCAACAAGGTTGAGAACCGCTGATCTATTGTTTCCTGTGGGATAATCCAAACAGGCTATTGTGTTTTGCTTCACAGACAATAATGAGTCTAATTTAAAAAAATCTCAGCTGAAAGTAACAGCTAGTGTAAACATACCCTATGGCACCTTCAGAAGCATGCAAAGTTGTGGATTCATAGAACTGTCCCATCCCCAATAACTGTGAAATTTCTGTCATAGCAAATACATCACTTTGCACACAAAGGCTTGAACTGTGCTCATAAATCTATCACCATAAATTGGAGATTGTACTGCTAGAGTTCAAATTAATTTATCTCATTTTTATTTACTATTTCCTTAGTTCTTAATAAAAGCTCAGTCATTGTATGTTTAAATAATTTCCTAGCAGCGTATATTTATTGCTTAAATAATATATAGGACTTGCTGAACTTGAGTTAAAAAGTACAGTAACACACAAAAAATGCCTTAAATGCATCTACAGTTACTATAGATTCACTCTGTGCTTCTGAAAATTCAAAATTGTGTCAAGAAATTATGATATTTAGCCTTAAAAATAGGGCGTAAGGGCACACTTCCACTGTTTGCTTCGGTGCTTCATTCAGGGACATGGTGAGGTTTGTTTAACAACATGGCTGCTATCAGTAAAGAAAAAAACAGACAGATAACAATATATTCGTGAAGGCAACTTGAAAGATAACATTTTTGCAAGAATATTTGAATAATTGCCATGCTAATCCAAATGGGAATTTTTTATATTTTTTGTGTTACAGATCCTTTAAGTAGGTAATATACATATACCAGTTGTTTACTCAGAATTTTCTAGGCATAGGGAACCAAGCCAAGTCAGTAAGCTAATCAATGTCAGGAAAGTGCATGGGGCTTAACCCAGGTTATATATAAAGATGTTCAGCGCCTTTTAATCCAGGGGAGTCAGATTCTGTCCCAGGGCCCAAATCTGTAATTATATTTAGTCTGTGAGAAAATACCAAAATACTAGAATATGCATTCACAAATGCAAACCTGTTTTAAAAAAGTCCATCATTATGTCTGATGATAATGAAAAACTTCCTCAATTGTAGAAATTTTTTCAACAAATATCAGTATACGCCTGCAACTTTGTCCAAGTATTTAATTTTGTCCCACTGTGTATTTGAATTTGACACCCCTGTTTTAGACTAAATTCCTGGCATCCTACATATATAGCAGAAGTTGGTCAACTGTATGGTTTGGTACAGTGGTAGCAAACCTTTTTGGCATGGAGTGCCAGAAAGGTGACGTCACTCACCAGTGCAATCCCCCGAAGTGCCAGCGCTGATGAGTGATGTCATTGCGTTGGGGGAGGAGCGTGCATGAGTCGGGGGAAGAGTTCCTCTGCGAGTGAGCACTCCTTCAGTGCAGGCCATGGATCCAACTTGATAATTGTCAGATAGGGTCCGCGGCCTGTACTGAAGGCAGCTTTGGCGACGGCTCGTGTGCCAACAGAGAGGACTCTGTGTGTCCTCTTTGACAAGCATGCCATAGGTTCGCCATCACTGGTTTAGAATTATATTCTTAAATGTGTAGCAAAGATTTGAATAAGAACAATCAGCATGTTAATTATCCTGATTTAATTAGGCCTCAGCAGAATTATTACAGATCTGGTCCTCTGACAGAATTAGTGCAGTAGTTGATACTGACAATATAATCATGTAATATTAAGGCATAATTGTGCATTTATACTATTACTACTCAAATATCAGGAATAATGTAATATAAACTAAAATCATGAATGAAAAATGACTCCCCTCAATAGCCTGGATTTAAATTACCCTTTATATTCAAATAAGTGATTTTTTTTCTACATGCATTTTTTTATCCTTAATTTTGACATTCTAGGGTTACCACAAAGGGTCATTTGAGCCCAAGTAATTTAGAGGTAGTCGTCATCTTTAAACATGAAACATGAGATGAGCAGATTAACCCTTTAATACATCAACTTCTGCAGGGATGTGCTCATATAACTGCTGTCATACAGGTTTTCTTTCATCACTGTAACTGGATAAAAGGATTGTATGGTCAGCTCAATTTTAGAAATGACCTTGGAGTCCTGTGTAGTGCATAAAGACTTGGGCCTTCTCTATACTAGCATAGTGCATTTGACTCCGTTGCTCTTCTTCAGTAGGTCTACTGCTTTCAGTGTAAACCCTTTTTTATTATTCTCTGTGATATTTGCTGCATTTATTTGTGTGTGAGTTTTGGCTTATCCCAGCACTTAGACAGATTAAGTTAACACATAAATCAGATCTGAGTGAATCACTTGATTGTGTAAACCAGGGATGGGCAATTTAATTTTCCCATGTGACCACATGAGAAATAGGAATCGCTTTAGAGAGCCAGACTACCCCAACAACACCCCCCTCCCCCTCTGTGCGGCCCCCTCCTTCCTACCCTTTAAAGGAGGGTGGCGCTATTTTGATGCTCGCCCCCCTCCTTCTCCCTGTCCCTACCTCTTCCCTGTCCCGGCTCCATTTGATTTAGCGCTTAGCCTTAGAGCCACAGCATTCTTCTCTCACAGGAAGTTGAAAGTTTTCAACTTCCTGTGAGAGGAACGCTGTAGCGCTAAGGAGCTGGTACAAGGAGGAGGATGAGCATGGTTGCCTACCTCACATCCTGGACCTGTCAGCCGACAGCAGAAGGGCCACAGCTTGCCCACCCTTGTGTGTGTAAACATTTCAAGCTACGAACCTCTAACCATTTGGATTGGCATGGTAGTTATTTCTATGCAGTATTTGTAAAATTGTCACCATAGATCAGTGATCGCGCCTGTGTCGGGGAAGGAGCATTTTCCAGCAAGTGAGCACTCCTTCAGTGTAGGCCGCGGATCTAACCTGAAAACTGTTAGGTTGTGTCTGCGGCCTTCACTGAAGATGGTGATGGCATGCTTGCCCTCTCTGGCACATGTGCCATAGGTTCGCTATCACTGCCTTCAGTGATCCTTAATTCCTGTTGTGTTTTTTTTTATTGTGTTTTTTTTTTTTGTATATTTATTGCTTTGGGTTGTAGTTCTATGGTTGCAGTCTTTTTTTTTTTTTTTTTTTTTTTTTTTTTTTTTTTTTTATACAAATGAGCGATGTCTGCAACCATGAAAGAAGACAGTGAACACAAAGCACAGAAAATTAGGATATTAAACTCAAAGATAGCAGATTGATATACAGATAGATGGCATGATAAACTAAATGCAATTTTTTTGCTTTTTCTACTGTTACTAGCCTTTGAATGTTATATGATAATAAGATTTTAATCTCTTTAAATGGAAAGTTTGGGGTTTTAACAAAAACCTAAAAAGAATTATCCAAAAAAACATTTTACTAGTATTCATTTATTAAAAATAAACATTTTGGTGAAAGGTAGTGTTAGTTTCCCCAGTTGGTCTTTTCAGTATTCTCTGGCGATAACCACGCACCTCGGCAGGAACCAATAAGAAATGTTTCTCAAAGGGTTAACATCACTTCATCTTAGTGAGATGCACTTTTGGTTTCTGCATTGATGTACAGTGAACTATAGAGCAGAGGCAAAGGTCTTAGAGTCCAGAACATTGGCAGGGGTCTGCTACATTCTTCCAAAAAGATATTAGTTTTAATAGATGTATATTAAGAATAAACCAAAAAGAAAAGTTTACTTTTATGAAAGGTTTCAGCTATGCCTTACCAAGTTACATGCAACCTATTTGAGAAGGACCACCAATTTATTTAATATTTCCTGGTACAGTTCTGCAAAACTTACTTTTTACTGTATTTGTGACCTTCTTAGAAACCATTTGTAACAAAAATAAATAAATAAAACACAACTATAAGTATTTTATAGCAGGGCTAAAAGGATGACTGAGATTAAAGTTCCTTGAATCAGATATCTTAAATTACTATCTAGCAGAGATCTGATTGGAGGAGCTATAATGTCAATTATCATTTAGGCCTGCCCAATCAGACTAGAGAAAGAAAAGTTGGCCTGACAGAGAAAATGACAGTGATAAACAGTATATAAAAGTGTTTATAAGGTGAGGAAGTTTTGGTGCTAATCTATTGGCTAATACTCGAGCATAGTTTTATGTCTGTTTATTAAGGATATTGGTCTGTAGCTTTTGCAGTTTAGTGGATCTTTACCTTCTTTTGGTATCATTGTAATAGTTGACATTTGCATTTCAGCTGTAGGTGGTTCCCTTTTTGGAAGGCTTGAAATAGGGAGGTTAAATGAGGGAGTAATTGATCTTTAAAAGTTTTATAATATTTAGCCATAAATCCGTCTGGCCCTGGAACCTTCCTAGATTTGTAATTTTTATTATTATTTATTTTGAATTCAATTTATTCTAGGCCAGGGATCGGCAAACTTCCTTGAGGAGGGAGCCATTTCGCTCCCTCCTCCAGCGGCAACAACTATTGTGTGAGCCGCTGGAGGAGCGCACTTTCCTGACCACATGACTTGCTGACGGCCAATCAGAAGAGTTGTTGGTGGTCGTGGGCAGGGCTTCAGAACTGCGCTCTGAGCCACAACTAGGTGGCTAAAGAGCCGCAAGTGACTCGCGAACCGCACTTTGCCGACCCCTGTTCTAGGCTAATTAGGTTTTATAAAGATTTCAGTTGGTCACTAGTTTTTGGGGAATTCCAGTTGGTAAGGAATAATGAATGATGTGTCTGCTTGCATTGCTTGTGGAACTTTATTGTCAGAGTATAAATCTGTATAAAACTCCTGGAATTTCAGCAGTATTTTATCTGTGTTGTGGGTGATTTGGCCTGTATTATATCTGATTTCATGTACACTTGTGTGTAGTTTGAAAGAATTTAGCTTTCGGGCTAGCATGTTATGCAGCTTGTTCACATATTCATAGTATCTTTGATTACCCCTTTTAAATTTGTAAGCTGCTTTGTTTGCTAGAATTTGTAGTAATTGTTTACTAACTTTCTGTAATTCTTATTTCAATTGAGTGCTTGGGTTAGTTTTAGATTGTTTTAATAGTATGTGGAGTTTGTTTGAGAGGTTGGAGATTTTAGCTTGCTTTTCCTTTTTTTAATTGGCTTTCTGGATTAAAAGTCCTCTATTCACTGATTTGTGAGCTGACCATCTTGTTGCTAGTTTAGGCTTCTGTTGGCTTATTTATTTTGAAAAACTCTGTTTAGTGAGGTTTATATAGATTTCGCAAATGTCTTGTTTTGCAATAAAGGCTCATTAAGTTTCTAGCTACCTCTGCCTCTGTTTATACCAGTCCTGCTAAAGCATCTCAACAAATGTATGATCTGACCACATGATGTCATGGATTTCTGTTTTTTCCCCCTGAATAAAGATATAGCAATTCTGGAGTATGTATCATGTGGCTCTTAGTAGAATGTGTAGTCCCTGTTTCTCTCTTCAAATATCTGTTAAGTTAGTTTCTCCAAGGTTTTGTTAAAGCTTTTAGCATCTCTAGATGGCTCATGTCTGTAGGAAGTAGATGGTGTGTTTTCTGGTGCTATCTGTGTATCATCATATTAAAATCTCTACCCACAATCACGATTCCTGTCATCACTCCCTTTAGTTTAGAGAAAATTGAGTTGGGGGCATAGATTGATGCTAATGTAGCTTTGGTGGCCCTGCAGAGGGGATTATGTATCTGCCTTGTAGGTCTGTCATTTTTTGAGATAATACATAGTTTACTGATTTGTGGAACAGGATAGAGGCTCCCCTTGCTTTTGTATCTGCTAGAGAGTGGTATGTTTGTGAATAATATTTTTATATGTGTTTGTATTGAGAATTAATTCTTAGAGAAATGGTTTTCTTGTACTAAGAGAATGTCTGCTTTCTTATGGTATTCTGTCACTGCCATTTTGTCTTTTGCAAGGGCTATTAAGGCCTTTTGTATTGTCAGAGAACACATTCAAGTTAAAGATGCTGTCTTTAGAAGTGTGAGTTAGCAGATAAGTCTTCAGGATAGTTGTCATTTTTCTTTCAGGCATCAGTATGACAGGATTTTGGTTTAAGTTTAACTGTAGTACTATCTTGTGGAACTTCTAGTGCTAGTACCTCATGGCTGCCATATTGGATCTGCATTAATATGTTAATGAACTCTGATACAGTTTTTGACTGGTTAGGGTATGTCAATGTCCCATTAAAGTGTGAATATTAATTGGATTTACACTTATTGCTGGGTTTCCTATATGTTCTTTAAGAAGTCAATTCACAGTACCACAGCTTTCTCAGTACGGGGTGAAGCTAAATTGCCACTAATTGCATTGCTAGTGTGTAGGCTAAATGATTAGATGTGATTTAGAAGACTTTAGTGCTTTTCTATGGAAAGAATATGTGTAAGGTTCCTGTGCTTAAAAATCTTCAGAAAAAACTGTTAAGCTTGTGCAAAATTTAAAGGTATGAAAAGTTGGGATAAAAACATTATTTATATCTGACGTGTATACATATAGAAAGCCAACTTAAAAATGAAAAAGTAAAAACAATTTTGAGATCAGTAGTACTTGCCTCTTGTTTAAAGTGTAAGTAAAGTTATGGACAAAACTATACAAATATTTTACATTTATAAAGTATAAACCTAAACATTAAAATATAAAAACGATTTTGGGATCCGGAATTCTCACTTCTTAATCAAGCAGCCCTGCTTCCCCCCCAATTCTGTGTACAGACTCTTCCTGGGCAGTGCCGATAAGCCACACCCCTCGAGTGACATCATAACTATACAGAGAGACAGAATTCCTCCTCCCCCTCTCCTATCTGAAAAGCCTGTTTATAGCCCTCAGCATGTGCAGATAAGATCTTATCTGCTCTTGCTAGACATCCCGCACTGTCTTTTTTATAGAGAAAAGTCAGTTAGAGGAGGGGGCATGTCTTTACCAATTTACTGCCCATGGCAGGAAACGCTTCACTGAGAGAATTCAGTTGCAGAGGGATAGTGAGCTCTGCTGAGTTAAGATGTGGAATTTCTTAATCGATTTATTGCTTGACAGTAGGTAAATAGAACTTTATTTATATACAGGGTTTACTTACACTTTAAATGTCCTGCTCCTACAGCCGTTCTGTGTGCAGACTCTTCCTGTGTAGTAACGATAAGCCACGACCCAAAGTGACATCACTTACTATACAGAGATCCGTTCTTGTGAGGAAAACTTCTCCCCCTCTCCTTATCTAAAAAGCCTGTGCCTAACAAAGTGCATGCACAGATAAGAGCTGTCCGACCACCTGTCTGGTCGGGTGTGGAGAGAGAAGTCAGGGAGAGGAGGGGCGTAGCTACATGCTTGCACTTCCCATACAAGGAAGTTGTTCAGAGGGAGAGAGCAGCTACAGGGAGATATTAAACCCTGCTGAATTAAGATGTGAGTCAGGAGTTTCTTAATCATTATATTCCTTGACTGTAACTAAATAGAGCTTTCTTTATAACCAGGGTTTACTTAACCTTTAAAAGATATTATGATGTCTTTTACCAACTCCTTTACATTTATTTTAAAACCCCGAAACATCTTAGCAATACAGTTTGTACATGCTTAAACATGCTGGTGTTTCCTGCCTCTCTCTGTGACTGTCCTCTGTGTATTACAAAATACAGCCCAATGATTAACTATGAAGTATTTCTGCCGCCGCCTTCTCTCCCTTCCCCTGTGTATCTTAGCATTACCAACCCAGCGTAGGCCATACCTTGGCTGCATAACCGGTTCCTTATCCTGTGTTCAACTCTTATCTTTTACTATGCCTGAACAATTTAATATTTGTCAGACACCATTACTGTATTGGCTTTTGCAATATTAGACAATGGAGTCACTATTCAACGTAATTGCTGATATCTTCATGCAACCGTTTTGTCATCAAGTAAACTTTTGGTTTACTATTAGTTTCCTATTTTCCTGTCTGATACTGTTAAATACCATTTTACTTTTTTTTTTTTTTGACCTTTTTCAGTTTCTAGCCAGTTTATTACAGAAGCTACCGCTTCATACATCTCTCTACATCCCCCTACACCAGTTCAGTTTTCTTTAGAATTCTGAGATGCTCTCAGTTTTGAAGTATTAGGCATCTGATAGGTATATGCTTTACTCTGATTGATTGGCTTTCTAAAATTCTCAAGCAGTCACTAACATGAGATTCCATATTTATTATCTGAAGGAAGTAGGTAAGAGGGGTAGAACTTTAGTAAGATATTTGCTAAAGTCAGAATACTAAAAATAAGTAAATACACATTAAAAAAATATTAACAGGTGTATTCTAAATGCTGATCTTGCATACTGCAAAGGGCATAACCACTGCCCTGGCCGAAGTGCTGTTATTATTTTAACAGTATCTTTTGATGTATAATATATATTAGTGATCGGCAAAGTGTGGCTCTTCAGTTGCCATGTTGTGGCTCGCAGTCCATCTCTGTAGCCCCGCCTATGACCTCCAATGCTGATTCTGATTGGATGTCAGCAGGTCATATGATTGGGAATGTGCACTCCTCCCCCTTTGTGGCTCCACAGAAATTGTTCGCCGAGGGAGTGAAATGACTCCCTCCTTTTGAAAGTCTGCCGATCTCAAGATGGCTACAGTACAAAGTAGGAACTAGTAGGCATCTTTTAAAGTAGCGGTTCTCAACCTTTATCATGCCGCGACCCCTAGCCGTAACGTCACTGCACACTGCGTGATGACGTTTTGGCCCAACGTTGAGAACCGTTGTTTTAAAGGGACAGTTTAGTTACCAATGATTGTCCATTTGTCACTTTTTTTTTTTTTTTTTTTTAAATAAAATATATTTTTACTGAATTTTAACATATACAAAAATACAGCACTAAAACAAAGTATATGGAGCACTGAAAATTTCATGTAAGCACTCAGCATACATATGGGCTTTATAGCGCACATAATTTATTCATTCTAGATACCCAGGTCACTTTCCCACATTTGTCACTTTTACATGACTGTGCAGTGTATGTATGTATGTGTCTCTACACATACACTGTCTCAGGTGAGCATGAATTACTAATTAAGGGGCTTTATAGAGAGATTCTCTCTTAATAAGTGTTCACTCTTCCCTAGCTTGCTGGAGGGGAGGTTCCACCCAGTAAGACATATTGCTGTGTGTTAAAGGGTACCTGGGGGTAGGAGACCTCTAGGTGTGTCCGAAGGCAATAGTTGTCCGGCAGACCTATTGTTATATCTATGGTCCTGAGAGAGAGAGTGAAGACGTTCCTTGGGCAGACGACCCAAGGGGGATGCTACAGGAAGGAGTCCTATGGAATTAGACTGTCCCTAGCTTAGAGGTTAGCATAGGAGTAGTTACTGTCATAGGGCACAGTAGTGTGTGCCAGTGTAAATGCTAGGAGAACAACTGCTCAAAGTCGCGACAAGAGTAAGTGAAGGGGTAGTCCCCACAGAGTGAGGAGGACATTCTTCTCTCAGTCAGGGTCCTGAGGTCAGGGCTAAGGCTTCCCTATCCCCTGTGTTCCTATGCTGTGTTATGTGGAGAAGAGACTAAAGGCTGCTGCTGGATAAAGACTGCTGTTTCCAGTATCAGACGCTGATAAAAGGTGACTAGAGATTTATGTTATGATTTTTCTCTACATTAACCCTTTCCGTACGTACCCCGTACCTCTCACAGGGTAGCTTCAGGTGGCCAGAAGCACCTACCCCGTGA
>WMED01030744.1:0-10052 GCA_019650415.1 Pipa parva | reverse complement strand
ATAGCATTTCTCTCTATCTTCCGTCAGCCTGCCTTTTCTTTCCTGGGTTGGGTGATGATGATTGACATTATAACTCTTCCAATCAGATCCCTTCTAGATCATGATTTAAGGAATCTGACTGGAGGAGGTATAATGTCAATCATTATTTAGCCCCACCCGACACTCAAATCACAATACTCAAAACACTCACCCAAACACTAAATCAGGATCTAGCAGGGATCTGATTGGAGGAGCTATAATGTCAATTATTATCATCCGACCCAGGAAAGAAAAGGCAGGCTGACAGGGAAGATGAGAGAAATGCTGTTTAAAGGAGACCTAAAGTAAAAAAATAAAAAAGAACTGTTAAAATACTTACCTTATACAAAGCCGATTGATTACAGTCACAGCATTGTTTTAATACATATATATTTACAAAAACGTTTATTTCATTAGTACAACCTAAATTAGTATTAGTTTTGAGGTGACAGGTGCACTTTAAAGCTAAGTTTATTGGAAACAAATTAAAAGTAAGCTTCATGGGGCAGGGGCCTCCAACCTCTTGTGTCAATCACAACCTAGCACTTAATTTGATGTATCTTTGTGATATTTTACTTGTATTGTTTAATGCAATTTTCCCATGTCTGTATTGTACTTGCAATGCTGAATTGTACAGCGCTGCGTAAACTTGTGGCACTTTATGAATAAAATTATACATACATACATACAAAAGTGATTCACAAACCTTCTGCTCAGCACCAACATATAGTAGGCCCAGACAGAGCTGGCAACATATTTTAAATAAAAATGTTGGTAAAAAACTCAAACAGGTTTCCTTTTCCTAAACAATGTTGACAGCATAGCTGAAAACTCTGCTACTGTATATTTACAAACAATTGCCTGGGCTTACACTAAATATATCTGTTCCCACAAGGAGCACTGGAACGTACAGTAATCGTTTTTCCCTGTACAATAAACTGAAGAAAGACACCTTTCTCACCCTAGCTACAAAAATAATCTCCTTTCTGATTGTGGAGCTTGCAATTTAAAGTGCACCTGTCACCTCAAGACTCGAATACTAAATTAGGTTCTACTAATGAAATAAACCTTTTTTTAAATATATGTCATTTTACCTGTCAGCCCGACTCTTCTTTCTCAAGTTGGGTTTGGCCGGGCTAAATGATGATTTACACTGTAACTCCTCCAATCAGATTCCTGCTAGATTGTGATTTAAGGGATCTGATTCAAGGAACTTTAATGTCAGTCATCCTGTTTGCCCCACCCAACCCGACTGGAGAAAGAAAAATTTAAAGGTAAACTAAACCACCACTATAAAGTACATTATACTTAAAGATTACCTTTTGACAGGAAAAAAATTCTAGGAAATTTTAGAAATCACAAGTAATATAGAATTCCAAGCCTCTGTATGATTTCCAAGCTGCTGTCTTCAATGCTACCATTTTGTAAGTACCTGGACTCCACCAACAATTATGTGGTACTGCAATTTTGGACTTACACCTGAGGAGCTTATAGGCACAGAATGTTTGGCACCTCAGGCCACACCCACTAACTTACCACACCCCTTAGTAAAAATAAACATGGAATAAATTACACAGAGAACTGAAGTGCTGTGTGACTTACAAATGTCAGAATCAACATTTGACTATTAAAAATAATTCTTAATTAGAATTAATTTTCTTGAGTCCCCCTGCCTTACTAGGAGTAAGGCGCCTTTCTGACTGAGCCACCTCGAGACATGTGCCTCTTGTGCCTATAGGAAAACCGGGCCCTGGATATATAGCAATCCACTTCATTATTGCTTACTGGAGGGAGGAGATGTGGTTGAGCATGGTCAGAAGGGAGCAGTGCTCAGTGCACAAAAAAAAAAAATTTAAAAAAATATCACAAAATGGATTCTATGTGCTGCTTGCTCTCACTGACTGATTCATGGGGATAGATTAGCTAGAATACTGGTTGAGTTTGAGTAATTAGGTTATTCTAAATTAGGATAATCTTTCTGAGCCTTTAGTGTTTGTAAAAATGTTATCTTGGAAGTTTATTTCTTTTATTGTTGTTCTTTTTGCAGCATTGTTTTATAAACTGGCCTTCCAGAGCACTTCTTGAATATGTATTATCTAAAATGTCATAGGAAACAATGGTCACAGTGGGTTGTTTATTATTTCAAAGATGGCTGCACGCACCAAAGCAGAAAAAAAAACAAAAAACAAAGCAATACAAATCAGGTTATATCAGTACTTTTTCAGGTACAATATAGGAATAACTGCCATTCCAGACCAAATAGGATTTTTTTTTTTCTTATTCTGATGTTACTGGTCTAAATTAAAATAATTTCAAACTAATCTGGTTTTGCTCTTCTTCCATTTTTATTATAAATTTGTACACTGTGAAAATGTCTTCGATTAAGGCTAATCTAATAGATACTTATACATTTCTTCTTCATATTACTACACTACTCATGCATCTGCTCCACACTACTGTTTTGAGCCATCAGAAAGGATTTTTTTCATTATTTTCCATTCCGCTTTACATTCTCCAAAGATTTCAGTGTGTTCTTTTTTGATTATCAGTTTTAAATGCTGACTTAAGGACAATAGAGGAAAAAGGGGGAATGCAAGGACAGCTTCAATAAAAAAACAAGGTGAGGAACATTTCAAAAGCAATGACCTGTAATCAGACACCCTGGATAAATTTAGGAAGAGGGAAAACCATATCTGACACACTGTGCATTTTAAGCCCTTGCACTTGCCTTCACATCCGGCCAATGGGTGATTACTCTGAAAAAGGATCCATCAGGTATGAAATTACGAAACACCGGCATGTTCTGAATCACTGAAGCCTGCAGAGGATTGCTAGCTAGGTTTTTAAATGTGTTAAAGAGCTGTGATGTCTAAACGCCTGCCAGGAGATTTTTTTTTAAGGTCCCAGTGATTTACCAGCGGAACATAAGGAATATCGGAGCTCAGCAATAATTTCATGATGAAATAAGGCTGGATGACAGATGAATGCAGTTTGAATTAAACCGCCTGTTTATTAATATCGGACACGGGGATAGGGTGAGGGCCTGTAAACAATGGAATTGCAGCAAGGGAAAAGCTATTGTGGGAGCTAAAACAAAAACCATTTGGTTGTTACACAGCTTTGCGGTATTTTGAGAAAAAGTTTAACAAAGCGACGTGAATTGAAACATTTGCTTTTCTAGCAAGTAAATTATTAACATTTACATGGCAGAAATGACAGCAACAATGTATATTGTAGTGTTGAATATGGAGCCTGTTTTAGGCTTTTACAAATTGCTTTATTATTAAAGGGACCTGTTTAATAAGATACTATACACCGCTGCATCACAGTTTGCTGTCCCTTAACATGCAACATACCAAAACACATGTATTTGAGTTATACGACTACCTCATGTAAAGCTATACAGGCTTTCAGGTCTAACCACTTTCAGGTCTGTACATATTCTTTATATAGAGAAGGCATACTCAATCTAGTTCAAAAATATCAGGCAGTGCTGCTTTAAGAGGAGTTGTATTTAGAATTTTAGACACTTGCAAAACTGATTTCTAGATCTAAATCAATTTACTTGCTTGAGTTTCTACTACCACCTAGTGGAAGAATGGAGTAACCTAGGCTAGAGAACTGTAAATGAAACAGATACATGACATAGTAGCGATGAGACAGCTGTTTATAAAATATTAGATACACTAATATTAAAGCTCTTTACATATCTTTGCAATCTGTATTCTCTTGGCATATGTAAACATATGGACTTAGCACTTGGAAGGTGCTATGATATGACATTAGTGGTATACATAAAAGAGCAAACACCAGCTTAGACATTTCCAGCAATGCCATCATAATCATATCTGCGGCAATGCTCAGACGTACACAGGAATAAAATAAAACAAGAGGGGTGCAAATGTATTGTTGCTGTAAATATATAGTTAATGACTAGCACATATTTTGTCAAGTTCAGCATAAAGTAAACCTAAATATATTATACAAAATGTGGTCAAGATGATTGCAAAATAATTCATGCTGCCATGAATGTTTGGATAAAAACGTTATTTATATCTGACATGTATACATATAGAATGTCAACTTAAACCTTAAAGTAGCAGTAAAAGTATAAAATAAAAAAGACTTAATAAAAAACTTACCTTATATAAACATGAATTGCTACAGTCACAGCATGAACTGTGCTGTAAATACCCAGCACCTGATGCTTCTTCACAGCACAGGCTGACAAGGAAGCCAGCATGAAGCTCCTCCCACTTGATTGAATCAGCAGTCCAACTGGTTGAAACATCATCACGTTCATTGCGGGGGCCAATGAGAACGCTCACCGCAATGAGCGTGATGATCTGTGAGACCTGTGATCTAGGTGGGAGGAGATTCACACTGGCTTCTGTGTCAGCCTGTGCGCTGTAAAGAAACATTGAGTGCCGGATAAATACTAAATAGTTCATGCTGTGAATGTAGCACTTCGTCTCTATACAAGGTAAGTTTTTTAGTAAGCCTTTTTTATACCTTTAGGTCCCCTTTAAAATGTAAAAATGATTTTGGGATCAATAGTACTTGCCTCTTGGTTAAACAGTCCTTTGTTAAACAGTAAAAGAAGCAATCATTTATGACCAATTAACAAAATAGCTCCATGAATTATTTATAGGATTTTGCCAACAGTTGAAATGAAAATCCTGCAAAAAATATTAATGGCCTAAAATGTAAAAATAATGTAAAAGGTAACTACTTTCTCTTAAGGCCAGGGAGGCAGGTATGTCTTGAACAAATACAACACATCAATACGTTTAACAGGAGCTGAGGGAGCAGGATACACTGGAGGTAATTCACCATACTCCAAACTTACCCTCCGATGCTTTGCCTCTGTTCGCAGACACTGTTATGCGCTCGCTGATGTGCTGTGCGCGGACATCAGCGAACGCTTTAAAGCGTCGCCTTGCCGAGACTGGAATCCCTTTAAAGCGTTCGCTGATGTCCGCCTGCAGCACACCAGCGAGCGCATAACAGTGTCTGCGAGCAGAGGCGAAGCATCGGTGGGTAAGTTCGGAGTATGCTGAATTACCCCCACTATGTTTGGGTACAGTATATGGTATAAAATTAGTAGTTCTAATATGCCATAATATTTAGAAGCTGGATGCACGGAACATCAACATCCCTAAGACTATTCATTTCAATTATCTTCTGATAAAGAACACTCCTATAATTAAGAAGAAGAGGCATGGAAAGTAATACCGAACCGTTATTTGATATTTGTCAATCATCATTTAGCCCCGCCCACCATATGCTCGGGAAAGAAAAGTCGGGCTGACACAGAAACTCTGTATAAAGGTACATTTTTTAAAATACATATATATTTACAAAAACGTTTATTTCATTAGTAGATCCTAAATTAGTATTAGTTTTGAGCTGACAGGGGCACTTTAAGCTGATGAAAAGCTAGTTTACACATCTGAGCTATCAGTTTTGGTTTAAGAATACAAATTCCACATAACTCTGTTTACTAGGGGTAAATGCTGTGTGAAAACAATGGTTTCCATGGGTAAAAATATTCTAAAATTCCACAAAGATCTAGTAAAAATTTCTTAGTCTTGTTTAACTTGTAAAATGAATTAACCAGCCACCTTAAAGGGACATTAAAGTTGGTAAAAATGGTTTCTATTTATTGGCCAACAAGTATTAAAGGAGAACTAAAGCAAAACAGTAATTCTTCATTTAGTTTCTTACACGACAACAGTTTGAATTAGCCCTCTGCCAGATGGAACGATGCAGGTACTTTGAAAAACAGAGGCAGACTTCATGGGACTCTGTAAGCAGCGCTACCAGCATTAAGCTCTGCACACTTTGTGTGATAGGCGGCCTAAATGAGCTACATCAGATACAGCTGAACCAAGAGAGAAGTAGGTAGGGACGGGAGAGAGGAGAGAGGTGTGAGCACTAAGATCAACAAGCAGCAGCACAGCAGGAAACACATGGGAAGCTGCCCCAGGGCTGGCAGAGGGGGAGGGAGGAGAACTGGTTATGGGTGCCGGTACTCATCCGCTCTATAATGACTGACAGGAGAGTAGGCGACAGGAGATGTTCCTGATCATCATCCCTCTGGTTGGGAGTTCTTTACAAGAGATAAGATATGGGGGTGCTCAGTGGGTGACAGGGATTGTCATGATCTAGAGCTGTGTGTAGGAATTACAGGCAGTGTGAAGCTGTTAAGCTGCAGCTTCCTGCCATAACTTCGGCAGTGATGTCACATGTCAGGATTAGCATGCTTAATGTATTCAAAATGGCTGCTGTCAGTGTGCAGAGCTTTGCAAACTTCAGTGGGACAGTGCAGAGACTACAGAATGTTTCTGGATTATTTAATACAATGATTTAGGAGGCAGGTAGATACACTAATTAAATATTTATATGTGTGTAGGTTCCTTTAGTTCCTCTGTAAATACAAGTGTTAAAATGATTTATTTAGGCTTACCAATTTTGTAGAATAGTCATAGCAATGGAAGAAAGGACAAGCACTTGGCTCAGAGGCTCTCAGTTAATCCTAGCTCTTCCTCCTGTTACCTAATTTGAATTGCTAATCAACTTTTGGACTCTGAGCTGTGTTAGGCTTCTTTTCTCCATTCTTTTAACGCTGCCTTAAACTAAGTTTCATGAAGCAAGTAAAAGGGAATTTTAATTTCTGGAGTGGTGAGCATGCTCAGCTAGTTAAAATATATGTTTTTTTTTTAAATCAACTCTGGAGGCTTATAGGTTTTTTTACAGACTTTACTGTTCAGATCGAAAATGGTACAATAGTTAGCAATGAAGGAGGAACAGTCCTTGGCATACATTTACATATGGGCTTGTCTCAATATATAATCCCATTGGGAAGATAAAGGAGGTTATAGTAAATGACCTTTCACGATTTGGCTCATTGGTCTTTAGTGTTATGCACATCCACCCAAATTAAAACCAGATTAATTAGACACATTATAAATGTACTGAGACCTGTTATAACCAAATATTGCTGGTCAAGTGTCACTCTTGAGTGGGGATTGGGTAACAATAGTTAGAAAAATAACAGAAAATGTAGAGGAATATTTAGCAACTTGAAGAGGAAAGTCCAAAGCTTACATTTTATGCTTAGACCTCATTGTTATTACATTTCAGCTTGGACCTCAAGGTTATTTTTAACAGAACCCAAAGAATTCTGAACTACACACTAGCAACATTAACCAAGACACTATACACAGAGAAGCTACCAACATAAAGTTCATGGTCATGTCTTTGCCCCCTCCTCTACACAATCCTTCGACGAAACAATGATTTATGACTTATTTTATGATCAAGTATGAATCCATCCCACCAAACAATATTCCCCACTTGCTTTCCTTATTGAATGGATATTTCCATTTAGATCTATTTTTATGTGAATGTAAAGGACACCTGACCTTTTGACACAATATTCTTTTCCTCTACAGTCTTTCTTGGTTACAGTGTAAAACAATTGAAGCGTAATAAATACTAAGTACATCTGGTTTATCTTCAGGGCTGTGCTTTTCACTCACAGCAGAGGTTTCATTACCAGTGAAATTAAACTTATTGACAGTAACATTGTGCCATGTATAGTATGTGCAAATGTACAAAACTGTCTGTACACTTTGGATCAGCTGTAACTCTTGATGCAGAACATTACAATAAATGATTCATGAAAAAAATAAATTTTAAATCTATAGATGGACTTACCAGGACACACTGTCAGATGAAAATAATGTAACTTGTTGGGATCAGGAAAATTTACTTTACAGGTACCTGATTAAATAAATGAAAGAAAACTTTGGTTGATATACATAGTTTATTAACAGATACATAACAAGAGAAATATGTGCATTACTGTACTTACATGGTAAATTGGCTTCCAGCTCTGCAACTTCTGTTAAATAAAATGAGAAAAGATATTCGTTTTGCACTGGTACCTTTGTATGAGCACACTAAAATAAGTTAGCAAATGATTAATATGTATATAATGGTATTTGTTCATGTTCATACAATCTATTATACTGTATTGTATAAAATTACATTTTATTCTGTGTATAAAGATAAGTAAAAGGCCAAACAAACAGTAGGTCAGAGAGTATTTCACAAACCAACCTCTCTCTCTCTCTTGCTTTGCTGATACTGGATACAGGGGGTGTGAAGATAGGTGGTGGATAAGTACAGTGGGGAGAGCCTTTAAGTAAGATTGCAATTAAAATGCAGCAGGGTTCCAGAACAGAGAGGTATATTTGTTGAGTTCAACACAGAAGGTGGATAGCTCAAAAAGGGGGTACTTTAGAGCAAGGGTGAAAGGCTTTAAAAAAGGTAGCAGAAAATGTTACCTGATAGTATGGTTGGATTCAAGATTAAAGGAAGACTGTTGCAGGGATTCAGTTCAGGGTGATCACTGTGTGTTCAGACCAGGGAAATTTTAGCAATCAGGTGGAGAAAAAGACAGGAATGTTTGGGAAAAACAGTGTTGTGGAACATGTCCATCACAACAGCAGCAAAGGGATTTGTCTTGAAATAGGATTAAATAGGGATGGGGAACAGGAGGAGAAGGAACATTCAAAAGAGGGGGTGGAAAGTGTGGGGGGGAATTAAGTATAAAAAGAAGAGAGCAGAACAGCAAGCAACATATTGTGTGTAAAAAATTAACTACAATATACGCTATTAAGAAGGTAGATAAGGTCTGGCTGACTAGGAGTAAGGTCACAAGGACATTAGTAGTATCAGTATTTACTGTTCAAGCTCTGGAAATAGATTTTGTTAACAGCAGTAGAAGGTATACAAAGCAATGCATGCCTGTGACTATGGATGAGCATGTTTTTGGGTAAAAAATGTATTAGGTCAAGGTGGGGACGATACAAGCTGCTCACATTGCCTAGGAATGGAAAAAATGTTTAAGCACCGGAAGGAACACTGAGTAGTCTAATGCAAAGGTTGATGTCACATGGGGCATTTTGCTTATTTTATCTCTTTTTCCTGAAAAATGAAGTGGTAATCAAATGATAGCTGTCTGTTATCTCCTCATTAAAGTGTCAGATATGAGTAAAATGGGGACCTTCAATGCCTCAAATAACTGGTAACCACTGAATTGGAAAAGAGATTATTTGGCCACTGGATGTGCCAGATGTAATGTGTCCACCTATAGTTACAAAAGGAAGATGCAGGTAGATTCTTTCTGTGGAAACATTTCCACTTATAATTACAGATGAAAATATGGCTGTAGATAGACTATAAACCCTTTCTTATGAGCAGATCTTTACTTTTAAACTAATAATGCTTGCTCTTGGTATCTAGATTAATAAGTGGTTGCATATTATGACTATATAAATGGAACAGTCAATGTCAGTCAAGCTACAGAGAAGGATTAATGGCAACGCCAGTGTAAGCTTTAAAAGAAAAGCTTGTGAGAATCCCTTGATCTGCCAACAGGTTTAATAACAGAAAACGCATCAGTTTCCTTTTATTTTCATGGAAGTGGCACTTGCTGCGATACTGCAGAAAATACCATGCAGAAATGAAAAACAAACAAATAAAAACATACCAACACAAGTACCTCCGCCGCATGAAAAACAAATCTTTTGTGCCTTTTAAACTGTACGCTCAGAAGCTTCATTTTATTTTTCATTTCATTTTTAGGTGAACAATAGGGCACAGGGGCCAGACAATTTTGCAGTTGCTAAATGAAAACTGTACACTAGACACCTCGAATAAGACTAACACAAAAAGTTCAGCACTTGGAACAGGATTTCCAATCTCCTCAACTTTGCCCTCTGCATCAAAGCTTGATGAAATGTACAGTTTTAAAGCCAACGCAGTAACAGCTCGTTATCTTGCCAAGAGCACAGCACACGTACTTCTATGGATTTTAAAACCAAATGCTTTAAACGACATGAATCTAAATTGTCTCTAAGTTTGTGTCTAATTAAATTGTGTATTTTAGATCAGCGATTTTCAACTAGTGTGCCGCGACATACTGGCAGGTGTGCAGAGTCAAAGTCGGCTCTGACTGCCGG
>WMED01030743.1:0-10052 GCA_019650415.1 Pipa parva | reverse complement strand
TAAATATATACACTCCCTTCTAAACTCCCTGAATCTAAAGTCACTTAATCTTAAGTCACATTTAAGAAAAACACACACTTTAGACAATCACACTCCCAAGCTCCCAAACTCGCTTCTTTTAAAAGCCTTTTAAATCCTTTTTTTCCCTTGGACTTAGCTGCAAAAATGCTGCTGCTTCCTCTGGTTGTAAAGGGCCAACAAACCCCAAACAGCTTCTATTTAAGCTACCTTAATTAGATGACCCCACCCACAATTAATTAGCTGTGCTAGCTGACCTTTACAAGCTGTTGTATTACAATACTAAAAACAACAATATTTGTTAAAAAGTATCCCAGTACTTTCCCACTTAATCTTAAGTCACACTTAAGAAAAACACACACTTTAGACAATCACACTCGCAAGCTCCCAAACTCGCTCCCTTTAAAAGCCTTTTAAAGCCTTTTTTCCCTTGGATTTGGCTGCAAAAATGCTGTTGCTTCCTCTGGTTGTAAAAGTTGTAAACTACCATTTCTTCTTCTTCCTTCCTCATTCATTCATATGCCAAAGATCTTTTTAGATTGAAACTACAAACATTTATTGGAACTATTTTAACTGGTTGTGCTGCCACTCCATTCACTTGTCATATTTTTCACTTGCGTTCCCCCTTTTTTTCACCCCTTTCCTCCTTTAAATCCTACCAAACTCTTAAGGGGTAATTCACGATAGTGCGAAGTTAGGTGCGTAGTCCTCGCCTCACTTCACACTGACTGATATGCGCTCGCTGATGTCCTGCACACGGACATCAGCGAGTGCTTTATAGGGATTTCAGTCTCAGCAAGGCAACTCTTTTGTTCTTGCCAAGACTGGAATCCCTTTAAAGCGCTCGCTGATGTCCGCGTGCAGGACATCAGCGAGCGCATATCAGTCAGTACGAAGTGAGTCAAGGACTCCGCACCTAACTTCGCACGATCATGAATTACCCCCTTAAGGTGGTAAGTGAGAGGACAACAACAACTACAGATGCTTACAATTGTGGCATTTCTCATTCAACTAAACTCTTTTCATCTAAAGTGTGCCAAAATGTTAAAATATGTAGAATAATAAAGATGAATTACAAACCTCTATCTAAAACATATTCAAAATGTTTTTCTAAGTAAGAAACACTTTAAGAGGAGATAATAATTACAAATGTTTACCAGCTCACTGCACAATCTGTAATTGTTCTTTGTATTAAAACAATTTTTTTAAAGAAAGGTGTCTTTATGCATCATAAATACATTAATTCAATTGTGGTTCATGCAAGAAAGTGATACTTTTCGAAATATTTGGGATAACCAAGAGCCCTCATAATTTATTTTATTTTTTGTAGAAACTGCGATCCTTGAATAACCTGATTCTGTAGCACATTTTTAGTAAGGCATTCACTTGTTTTACTTTTGTTTTATTAAAGTCCAATTCCTTAAAATTACAAGTTATAAAATATAAAGTACCAAAAAAATACAAACAGTGTCAGTTGTCAGATATTTCTTTCTGTCAGACATTCAGTTAGCAACAGCTATATTAAGGGCAATAAATCAGATGAAATAAAATAGCTATTGTCTACTAGAGTCGTCCAAGAAATAGTGAACACCCATTAGCAGTGGTTGCATGCCAGAAAAAACAGCATTGGGAAAAAAACTCTACAATGAAACAAGTATTCATTTCATCTGCAAATAATAAATATGTAATATATAATACTAAAAATATGTTAGTTTTGGACTGCATGAACTGTTTAAATCTTTCTGAGTGATTGGTTAGCTTGTTCTTATGTTAGCATAACAACTATTTTTCATTCCTCTTTAGGCATATTTATTGGATTGTGATGCAAGCTCGATTCCCTCAAAACTAGTTGTCAATACCCAATACACACAGCAGAACAAGAAAGAGGCATTTATCCAAAAAGTTAAGCCCTTCTCACCAGCTATTAACACTGTGCTGGAAGTCACAAGGTCCCCGAGACTGTAGGAGGTGCTCTAGGGTCTACAAGCATAGTTTTGTAGTAACAGAAGCCTCACATATCCTTAGGTATAGTAATTTTAGATGCTGTATTATAATTGAATGATTGAATTTGACTTTCCCTGATTGTAGAATTAAATATTATGATACTATGACATGAGTATTCTAAGGGACTTGTTTACAACATGGGTGCAGATTCCAGTATACAACAGTTTACTGAAGTATGTAATGACATTGCTATATAAAAACCTTTTAGCATAACAGCTTGGGAAAAATAACCATAGTAATACAGAAAGGAACAGATACTTCATTTTGTCATTTAAAGCAATCCTCTTTCCTCCGTCATATTAGCTTTTTTTCCCAGAGGTGTAAAAGTGGCATATGAGGTCCATATTTGGTGGGAGTTTCCATTAATTAAACTATTTTGGAAATAAATTTTACAAATTACAAAATATGTTTTAGAAGACACATATGCAAATAATCTCAACATCTGATTATTATCTATATGCTACCAGGATGCATTTCTGAAATAAAAAAATGTGTCTTTAGAATCTTATGAATAGCTGTCATATGAGAGGAGGCAAAATACACCTCCAACCCTCAATACATGCAGAACTAAATCTGGGAATATGATTAGAATTAAAGAATTACTATACAGAAAAAGTAAGTTTATTTAATGTTATAAGTACGTCTTCTAGAAAAAAATAAAATATTGCAGGGGCAATATACTTTATACACATTATTATTTATCTTAGGGTTTAGTATGGGCTTTCAAATTGTAATCACTATGGGGCAGGGATCTAACATAATAACATAGTTTATGAGACTGAAAAAAATCAACAGAGGATGCTATTACTGCATCTGTGCACTCAGCCTTTACGCACCTTGAGGAGAAGGACTCTCATGTCAGGATGTTGTTTATCGATTTTAGTTCTGCTTTTAACATCATACTGCCACCTAAGCTTATCTTAAAACTAGAAAAACTTGGCAACGATTCCTACATGCGGAATTGGATTAATTACTTCCTGACGGACAGAAGACAATATGTCAGGATCAATAACTCTATCTCCTCCGTGATCAGTCTTAGCACTGGGTGTGCCCCAAGGCTGTGTCCTCAGTCCCTTCCTTTACTCAATCTTTACCCATGATTGCCTTGCTATCCATAACTCAAACTGCATCATCAAATTTGCCAATGACACCACTGTAATCGGCCTCATCAAATGACGTTACTTCTATATGGACGGGGTTCATAAACTCATGGCCTGATGTGACACAAATACACTCTCACTTGGTGAATATTTTTGACACCGGAGTGCCGGTGCCAATAAGTGCCATCATCACACCTGCATCGGGGAATAGTGCTACCCAGCAAGCGAGTGCTCCTTCACTGCATGTCATGGATCCTTGTTTGTCAACTTTTTGAAGAATGAAAAGAATGGTTTTTGGTATCTCTCACCACTATGTAGCTCTCTGCACTTTTGTAAACTTTTGTACTTTTCTGTACTTGTTTGTACATTCACAGTGTAAGATGAAATGAGCAGTATCTTGATATTTTTCTCTTATTAAATATATATTTGTTTGCAATGCTAATGATTCCACAAAGGTTTCACCAAAAATGGTTTTGGCTGTCGCTTCAAATGTTTCCCCATCCCTGATTGCTTTGTTTTCTCTTCCTTTGAGGTTCACACTGTCCAACTTTTCTATCCCCTATCCCTACGTGTGGCTTTTATATATAGGGCACCATCTGCTTCCTCAGCTGCCACTTTTCTATCTGATTTTGAATCCTGACTAACCTCTTTTTTTTCTAATGAGAGCCCAGCGCTCATTTTGGGGGATTTTAGCTGCCACATTGACGACCCTTCTCTATCTTGGACTTCTCATTTCCTCCACTTAACGTCCTCCTTTGACCTTCACCAGTGGACTAACTCTAGCACCCACAGGGATGGTCACTTTCTAGGTCTGGTCTTTACTGAAAATGCTTCTCTTTCTGCTCTTAATATCAGCCCTTTCCCTCCCTCAGATCCTTACCTTTTCTATATCTTACTCTCCCTCTCCACCTCCTAAAATACTTATTCACAATTCGCATGCCATTGATCGGCAAGCCTTTGCTGCTTCTCTGTCCTCCGGCCTATCCTTACCCCTGCCCTCCTCTGATCCTGATGCGCTGGTGTCTTCCATCTTATCTATTGCTATTGACTCATTTGCCCCTCTGCAGCCTAAACTGATTTGTATTATTAATCCTCGCCCCTGGCTGAATGCTGAAATTCATTTTATTAGATCCTGCACATGTTGTGTGGAACATTTGTGAAGAAAATCCCATTCCTGGGTGGACTTTCTGCGTTATAAGTTTCTGCTATCGTGCCTTAACTCCTCTCTCCCTAGCCAAACAATCCTATTTCATAACTCTAATAAACCAGAATAAAGCCAATCCCCATTGTCTGTTTTCCATTTTCAACTTCCTTCTATGTCCCTTTCCCTCAAGTGTGCAAACGCCCTCTCTCTCCACGCAAGATTTTGCAGACTTCTTTCAAAATAAAATTGATAATATTCGCAACCAGACTGCCATTCCTCCTAATGATGCTGACATTATTTAACCTAGCCCCCCAGCTCAGTTTCTGAACTCTTTCTCTCCTCCTACCCAGTCTGAATTTTCTCAACTTCTCTCTTCCTCCCATCTCATGATGTGCTTGCTTGACCCCATGCCTTCTTCTTTAATTAATTGCTGTGATTCTGTCCAAGTGCCCTCCCTCACTCGCCTTTTTAACTCTTCCCTGTCCTCTGGACCTTTTCCCTCTTCTTTTAAACAGGCCTGTATTAAACCCACCCTTAAAAAATCTACACTGGACTCTGCATGCCTTGATAACTACCATCCTGTGTCTCTCTTGCTGCTGGCTTCTAGCCTTTGCTGTACCTACCTTACTAGCTTTCTGCATACAGACCATCCTTGGCCCTCTCCTGTTCTCCTTCTACAGTCTTTCCTTGGGTGATATCATCAATTCATTTGGTCTCCAATATCACTTGTACGCTGATGATATCTAAATTTATTTATCCGCTCCTGTGCTAACACCTGAATTACAGTCTCAAATTTCCAACTGTCTCATGCAATCTCCTCTTCTATGGCCAAGCACCAGCTCAAATTGAATCTTGCTAAAACGGAATAGATTATCTTCCCACCCAAACCTGGACCTGTTCCTACCTTTTCCATTCAAGTGGATGGTCTGATTATCCACCCTGTAACCTCTGTTCATTGTCTTGGAGTGACTTTTGACTTTGCTCTTTCCTTCTCTAAACACATCTCTTCCACTGCTAAATCCTGTCGAAATTTTCTTCATAACATTGCCAAGATCCCCCACTTTCTATCTTGCTCCACTGATAATAGCCTCATGCATGCTCTCGTCCTGTCCCGCTTGGACTGCTGCAATGTTCTCCTATATGGCCTTCCAGTTTCCTACCTCTCCCTGCTCCAGTCTATTCTAAACTCCGTGCCAGTATTCTCTCTCTACAGAGGGGACAACCCATCTCCCAATCGCTCTCTGCTCCCTGGATTCCTGTAAGTAAAAGAATCCTTTACAGTGTTCTCCATTTGACATTTAAGGCACTTCACTCTGTTGCCCCTCACTACATTTTCTCACTCGTATGCCCCGTACATTCCTTAACGTCAGCTGCACTCCCAAAGCAATCACCTTTGCATGACACACATCAATATTGCCTTTTTTCATCTTAAACCCTTATCTATCTCTGCCCTTTATCTTCGCCAGGAGCATTCCATCTGCACCTTTAGAACCAGACTGAAGTCCTTCCTTTTTGGAGCACTAGCACTGATATTTATCACTGATGAGCTACATGTATTTGTATTTAATTTATTTAATTCTTAATTAGTTATTTATGCTTAATATTTGTATTTATTTATGTATGTGTTTCAACATATTGTTGCATCTCTTATTATCCTTCTTTCTGTGTATGTAAGTCTTTCTCTCATTTAGACTGTAAGCTCTATGGGGTAGGGACCTCTATCCTCTTGTGTCAACCACAACCTAGCACTTTTAAAGTGAAGTATCCTTATGATATTACACTTGTACTGTGTAATGCACTTTTCCTATGTCTGTGTTATATTTGTATTACAGAGTTGTACAGCACTGTGTACATTTGTGGCACTTTATAAATAAAATTATAACATACATGTGGTGAATACGCATCCAATGTTGATGTTTCCGACTGTAGTGTACTTACGAAGCTCTTTGCATAACTTTGCTTGTGCATGCACAGGTAATTTACCTATTAACCATGTAGCAGAGTCTGTTAAAGTGGCCAATTAGAACAGGCATACTGTTCCAAATTGGCCTGTTTGACTTTGCCAGATAAGAGATTGATGGCAGAGCTCCGGTGTTGCATAAGGAAAGTTTTCATTCAAAAGCAACAATAAAGACTACGACCAAGTGACAACATGGCTTAAGGACAAGGTTACATAAAAATACATATAATATTAATTTCTAAACAGTTAGTGGGATGTGGTGAAGATGATGTTACAGCCCTTCACTGGTCGAACTCACATCACTTCACGTCCTGCTACTATTTGACTGGTTACCCCACACTACGTGCCCAGTAGTATCCATCGCCATTTGCTAGTTTACGAAGCCTATTTCCGCACAAAATGACACAAAGTGAATTCGACAGGTGCATCCACACTTTAACCAATAAACTCCTCAGAGCATGAGATAAATAGTGATAAACTGCAGGTATAATACTTAATAATATAGGGAGAATAGGAAAATATTGGAATACATAGCATGGCAGCAGGAAACTTCTTTGATAGTCAGTAAGAATGAAAAGTGGGCTTTCTTGGTAGACAGGGCAGTTTAGCAACAGCTTTAGGTGATAGAGTGGTCAGGGAAAGAAATTGCTCAATCACAGCAGCTATTTACACAACAATCCTGGCAGCAGTCTCATGTAATAGTAGCTAGGGCTATTTTCTCCCTCTACCCAATGGACTACTCTATCATGGAAGGCATTAGAGCGGTGGTTCTCAACCTGTGGGTTGTGACCCCCTTTGGGGGGTTGATCGACGCTCTTATGGGTTGTGAACATGCTGCTGAAGCCGGAAGAGACCCTAGGTCCCTTTATATAGGGTTCCTGCGTGGTGATATTGGGGCCAAACGTCATCATGTGACACGCGTTAGGTGATTGTTACCCCCACCCATTTTATAAGCCCTGGACTCCGGTAACATTGTATCACTGTACAGGTAATAAGCACAGCTTGCTTGAATACTGAATAGCTAGTTTTGATTTCACAGGGTTGCAACTATGTAACAGTCTCAAAATATTACACAAACTGTGCCTTGGGCTCCTATTTGTGGAGGTTAGGGTAAGAAAAAATAATTATCTTTGTAAAACCAGTACAATAAATACGTTTGTAGAATGAATAAAATAGGTTTTGCCTTTACATTCACTATAACTTTCAGCAATTGTGGGAGAATGTTTTTTCTGGGACAGCTAATGTGTCAAAGTATTTTTCTAACCTCTAACTAGTTTTATTTTTGTTTTTTTACACCCATTTACTATTCTGCATAAGTTTAAGAGCCCCTACACATTCCTCCTTTATTTTATATTTGTATGTATGTACTTTGAAAACCTATTGAGGCTTCCCTTGCTTTCCTTAGTAAGTAGTTTTCCATTGTATATGAATTTGCATTCTCTTTACAAGTTTTCTTTACTTTGATCTGTTCTAGTTTTAACAGCTGGTATTCTTTTTCCTTGTCGCTTCCTCCAGTGCCTTTGTACATGAAGACTTGGCATATTTATGAAGGTTTAAGGTTTTCATAAGTTCACCAGTTGAGAAAGTAACTTTTAGGGGGGAATTCACCAAGCTCTGAAGTGAGGCACGTAGTGTTCGCCTCACTTCGGAAAAACTGAAATGCGCATGCTGATGTCCTGCACGCGGACATCAGCATGCGCATTAAAGGGATTCCCCTCCTGGCGAGAGCACTCGAGTCTCCTCGCCGGGAGGGGAATCCCTTTAATGCGCATGCTAATGTCCGCGTGCAGGACATCAGCATGCGCATTTCAATTTTTCCAAAGTGAGGCGAACACTACGCACCTCACTTCGGAGCTTGGTGAATTCCCCCCTTAGTGGTTGGTATTAGCCTTGAACAAGCTAATTGCAAATATTGCTCAAAAATCTAGTTTTTAAGAATGATTGAATTATATTAAATTATATTTATGGATGTCTTCATTCATCTGTACTTAGGCAGCTTAAAGGGGCATTATGATCTGATTTAGTCTAGGGGTGATTAGGATGGGGGAGGGTGTAGTTACTCACTGATAGTTCCCCTTTAATTTGTGCTGTGGCCATAACATAATGATTATGTCCACTTTGGTAAATAAATATGTTTTTCAAGACTAGGTTAATTGTATAGAGTAAAGTATAGAGACCCTTTTGCAATTTTGGGGGTTATTCACTAAAGTCCGAATTGTTGCGTATAGGTGTGAATTTGCAAGATAAAGACAGTCGCAATAGGCTGCTACTGTCACAGTCGCATCTTTATAATTGAGAATATTGTCGAAGTCGTAACTTTATTATGGGAAAATTGTCGCAATATTAACATTAAAAAAATTGTTGCGACTTTACAATGGAGAAATTGTAGCGGATTTGCTATGGGAATCCGCTGTTTGCGAATTCGACAGTCGAATTCACTTAGTAAATAACCCCCTTTTATCTTTAATGCTTTTCATGAAAGTTACCAAAAAGATGCTATTATGTGACAGTGTCCCAGTTCAAGTGTAGCCAAGTAAATATTTATAAACCACAACTGCTGCATTATGTGATTATACTGTAAATAAAACTTCATATACATTTTTCTTCATGTGTTTTTTGTAATTAAGTCTATTCCTGGAAAGAAATATTGTTGCCAAACGTTTCTAAATGAGATTACTAATTATGTTTTTTTTTTTTTTTAATATTGTCATGATGGACACTGATTAAGAGATGTTTGCATTATTAGTATTCATTTAAAGTTATTTGTTATTTGCTACATGTCAGTCTACAAAATAAGACATGTGGACTAGAAGTTACTTCAAACTCATTCGTTTAAACCATGTAACTTACTATGGTAATTATTATCATATTTCTTCTTATCTCATGGTTACGTTACAATGACTTTTCCTGACAAATGTGTAAATAAGCATTAGCAGATCTGCCAGAGAACATAAGAATTTTCAAAACTTTAATGATTGTGATATGAAAACAATTACATCATTTCCTGAAACATGACATGTTTAAAGGGATGCAGAACCTTCCACAATATTCCTTCTGTATAGCCTGATATATTGAACCTAGTGCCTAGGTGCCACTCTTTCTTTTGCCAATTCCAGAGCTTATGCCAACAGCATATTAACATACTTTTTAGGGTTTATTTACAAAAAATACAACACATTCACCATCCATTAATGTGGGAACATAACTATGAATCTGCCAAATTGACTTATCAACATGAAAATGGTTTCTGCTACTTTTTTGATGACATTTCCCAAAAAGGCTTAGTAAAAGTGGTAACAACAATACAACATGCCAACATAAAATAGGAATAGTCTACCACTGAGTTGAATGTAAACAACAACTAATAAATATACTGTATATATATATATATATATATATATATATTTTTTTTTTTTTTTTTTTTAAACAATACTGGTTTTACTACTACTGACAATACTGAGGACAACACTGGTGACAAAACTGATATCAATACTGACTTTATTACTGCTGATAATGCAGTGACATTACTGGTGATCAAAATGTTATACATACAGTGGGGAAAAAAAGTATTTAGTCAGTCACCAATAGTGCAAGTTCCACCACTTAAAAAGATGAGAGACGTCTGTAATTGACACCATATGTAGACCTCAACTATGGGAGACAAACTGAGAAAACAAATCCAGAAAATCACATTGTCTGATTTTTTAAGAATTTATTTGCAAATTATGGTGGAAAATAAGTATTTGATCACCTACAAACAATCAAAATTTCTGGCTCTCACAGACCTGTAACTTCTTCTTTGAGTCTCCTCTTTCCTCCCCTCATT
>WMED01030742.1:0-10052 GCA_019650415.1 Pipa parva | reverse complement strand
AAGGATAAAGAGCTTAAATCAAGACAGCTAAATATTGTGGTGGGAGGTCATGTTAAACTTATAATGGGTGAAAGTTATTAAACTCTGAAAGACCGCCCTGGGTCTTTCAGAGTCTATGGGGAGAAATCTCGCATTGTGATCGCAAGATTTATTTTGAGATTTCTGGATTGAGTTTTCGATCCTGATTTTTCAGAAATTTTAATGGAAAGGTAGCCATACTACGTCTCAAAATATCTCACGAGAACAGTGCAAGATTTCTCTCAATAACCTCAGAAAGACCCAGAGCAGTCTTTCCAAGTTCAATAAATTTCACTCTTAAAACTTTAGGGAATAGACCCCAAAAATATCTCTTTATTGTTTAAATGTGTTCCACTTATTATACATATTTCCACAAAACAGTTGTACAAAATGATAAAATGCATTAACATATCAGCAGCTCTATGAGTCTGAGCTTCTTGTACTGTGCACTTTGCAGTGAGAGACACTGTGGGCCTCAGAGCACAGTAATATACACCAGAGTCAGACACACTGACACCAGAAATCCTCAGGTCAATGGATTTGGTTTCTTTGTTCAGCTTTGCAGAATACTTTGTTCCAGGTTCATCCTCTGTTTTGCTGTACAAATGCCTCAGTAGGATAAAATGAGGTTTCATTCCTGGTTGTTGGACATACCAGTGTAGGTATGGGTTAGTATCCACAGTTTCATAGCTACAGTTAAACAAGACAATTTCTCCACTTAGAACTGAGACCTCAGTTTGTTCCTGTGTGACTTTATTAGCCAAAGGCAGCTCTGAAACATATTCCAAAAGCAGAGAGAAATGTGAAAAACAGTCAGATAATAAAACCTTGTAAAGCTGGTAAAGTATATGTTAAGAGATCAAATGAACACAAATATTAATATTTCTACTTTAACAGCGTAAAACACATGCCTCTCATCTTGTAAGATGTTTTTATATTTATGCAACCCTCTAATTTACTATTTTCAATATCCGGCTACTTACCCAATAGAAGGGAACAAATGACTACTGGCAGCAGCAGCTTCATTGTTAAAGACAAACAGCTTGCCTAAAATACTATAAAGAGGCTTTGACAGTTTCAGAGTAATGTAGGAGGAGCCTGCTGAAACCACACATAAAGTATTGTAGCAAGCTGAGCTGTGTACAACATATATACATAAAGTAAGCAGTGTATGATCTGTATAGGAACAGGCTCTTCCAGTAACCTATTTTTATTCTAAAAATAGCTCAAACTTTATCAGTTTGATCATAGATTGAGTGTATAGAACATTATATAGGGCTGTTGACTTATACTTCAATGCTTTTATAAGCTGTTTGCACAAATTATTGTATGTTTAGAGGTATTTTTACAAATAAACATATAAAATAACATAGTAACATACATAGTTTATAAGGCTGAAAAAAAGTCAGTTTAGCCTTTTTTCTTGCAATGTTGATCCAGAGGAAGGCAAAAAACCCATGAGGCAAGAGCCAATTATCCTTATATTAGGGGAATAATCCTTCCCGACTCCAAATATGGAAATCAGAATAATTCCGTGGATCAAGATCCTACCATCAGTTATCTAGTACCCAGGTGCGGTACTGGCCGTATTGATGCCCTGGGCGAACCGCCCATTGACCTCCCTCCCCCTGCGACACTCCCCTGCCTCATGCTGCCCCCCGAACCCCGCGCCCCCCACTCACTTCCAACAGCATTCCAGCGATACACCTCCTGTAATGAGGTAAGTTGAATGTGACGGCGCTCCTTAGATGTTCAGGTCTTGCCGGCAGCTCCCAAATACAGTCGACAAGACCCGAAGCAGCCTAGAAGCACCGTCACATTCAACTTACCTCATCAGAGGAGGTGCATCACTGGAATGCTGTTGTAGGTGAGTTTAGCGATGGGTGATGTGGGCGACAGCGCCCCTCAAATAGATTGCGCCCTGGGCAGTCGCCCACATCGCCCATCAGTAGAACCGGCCCTGATAGTACCCATAACTTGTAATGTTCTTACACTGAAGGAAACCATGCAATCCAATTTTAAACTCATTAATGGAATTAACAATGACAACTTTTTCAGACAGAGAGTTCCACAGCCTCATTGGAGGCAGAAATTTTCTTTCCTCTAAATGTAGAGGATGCCCCCTTGTTATACTAACTGTTCTTGGTATAAATAGATTGTGGGAGAGGCCTCTGTACTGACCCCTAATCTATTTATACATGGTTATTAGGTCTCGCCTTAATCTTCATTTTCTAACCTAAACAAGCCCAGTTTTGAATTGATAATCTTTCTTGGCACTGTAACATACCCATTCCTATATATATAAGTTAGGATACAGAGCACATCCCCCATTAAAATTCAGTCACCCATAACCAATGTTAAAAGCAGAGCAGAGGAGGAAGAGAAATTACTGTAAAACAGTATTAATTGTTTACTTGTATCAAATATCACTAAGTTTGGTGTCGGCACACAGGATTTTCTGCCTCATAATAAACTTTGCCAGTGTCAGTGTTAATACTCACCTATGCTCCTTCTCTGTAGTTTGGCTTCCACCGCGGTCGCCATCTTCCCTTAGCTGCATTAGTCCTGGGCGGCGCAATCCTTTGGCATGTAAATCTCCACAGATGTCATCTCAAGTAGGCGACATATACAGATACGCTCCCACCATTTCACCTATTTAAGATAATCAGATGCTAATACTGGCACCCGATTATACTACTGCTTAGATGATCCTATTGGCCTGGTTCCCATTCTCAGCTGATTTCCATCCACCTCAACCCTCTGCTTCGTTTCATAACTGCGCCTTCTTACTGCCAGTCTTGACTTCTGCCTGTTATCTGACAATTCTTCTAGCCTTCAGTGTTGTTCCTGACCATCCATGGACCGCATCCCTAGGGGCTGTGACCTGGTTATAGCACCACACCAAAGACCATACCTCCTTGCGGAGACAGGGTGAGGGCCAGGTATATCTTAGACTCCATGCCTTAGGACCTGCTAGCACCAACTCCACTGTGGTTCCAGGCTGCTTCCTCCTTCTTCTCTTTGTCAGTCACTAACCAGATATCAAAGCACACACTGAACAATCAATGATCTACAAACTGGAGAGGTTAGGATACTTGTAGATGTGTTCAATACCAATGAGTTTAGGGTGTAGTAAGCCTTGTACAGTACTAATGCATGCATTATTCTAGATCTCCCATCTTTCACAATGATCCTTTTGTGACCTATTTCAACAACTCTTTGTTGGTGTACCACAAAGCAACTTTGACTACTTCTATTTTTTTGCATGCTAATCAACACTTTTAGTTTTCACTATCATCACGATCATCTATACATATCTGACCCCGACCTCCCTTCTTCCTGGATCACACTCCTCACTGTGTATCTGCTGTCTGCTCCTCCATACCCTCCTCCATTTGAATTCAATCTCTTCACTGCCCCCCTAGGGAGTTATCTTGGATTCTGCTCTCTTATTTACTTTTCACTTTCTAAATCCTACCATTTTAGCTGAAGAATATTCCAAACCTTTGCTACACCCATACAAAATACCTCATGTACATGCCCATATCCCATTCAGACTACTGCAACCAGTGCCGGCTCTGCCATTAGGCAGAGTAGGCAAATGCTAGGGGCGCTGCCTGCCCAGGGGGGTGCCCCTAGCATTTTTTTTTTCTTTACATCTATGCCGGCCGGCACGGAGGTTTGTGTCAGGAGGGTGGCGCGGGATGGGGGGGATGCCGGGGAGGGGGACTGCACGGGGGGGCGCCGGGGGAGGGGGCGGCGTAGGCCGAGGGGGCACCGGAAGAGGGGGGCGCCTAGGGTGCCAATAGAGCCAGAGCCAGCTCTGACTGCAACATTCTTCTTTGTAGTTTGCCACTCTGTATATTAGTGCCACTTCACCTTATAATGAATGAAGCATTTGGACTTTTATTCAGGTAGCATCACACTTGCCGATTTACCATAGAATACCCTTTAAAATCATTCTCTTAAAAAGCATTACCAGTAAAGTTCCCTTCTATATCACTACCCTGAATTCCAACTTCCCACTTTCCTGATCATATATTTCTACCCAACCTTCTGGAATTCTCTTGCTCTGTACCTATCTTCTTAAACTCCCTTCCAAATGGTGCCAGGTGCTCTCAGTGCATCCAAACATTCAACTATTCTTTAAAAAAAAATTTTATTCATAAAAGCTAACTATCTTGCCCCTTAAGAAATATGTTACCTTTGTATTAAATCCTTGGACTTTTCAAACAAAAGATACAGTGATACAACAGGAATTGAGAAATTGTAATAAATTATCATTATTCTCTGAATATTATAACCTCTAAAAAATCAGAGATTTCTGCTATCCAGTATAATTCCCATATGGGCAGAATCCCCTTTACAATGTACAACACTACTGAAGATGTTGGTGCTATAAAAAGGAATAACAATGGTATGTGTTACAGAAAATGTTAATCCTAACATTATTAAATTAACATAAAGTTTTGAATATAGTAAGGATTACAGGAAAAAACAAGCAATGGTGCCATACTAAAAATAGACAGCAGGTGTTGCTATAGCTCTATTATAATATAATGTGGTACTACTTAAACTATATATTTCTGCACTGGGCTAATCATTTACTACTAGAATAACTAGAATATAGCATCTTGGTCCTAGATAACTTTGTGGACTTAAGGGGCTCTTTGCTTCATTTTTGTGTATGCAGGCACACATAGTTCAGGTATACATAGAGGGGGGAATTCACTATAGTGCGAAATGAGTTGCTGAGTCTTCGCCTCACTTTGCACTGACTGATCTGCGCTCGCTGATGTCCTGCACGCGGACATCAGTGAGCGGTTTAAAGGGATTCCAGTCTCGGTGAGACCAAAAGAGTCGCCTTGCTGAGACTGGAATCCCTTTAAAGCGCTCGCTGATGTCCGCGTGCAGGACATCAGCGAGCGCAGATCAGTCAGTGCGAAGTGATGCGAAGACTCCGCACCTCACTTCGCACTATCATGAATTCCCCCCAGTGTCAGAGTTTGCCAGTGGAACAAATTTGGCAAGGTATACTGCTATGAAAACCTGAGGATCCTCTAGTGGGCCCTAACATTACTTTTAATTACACTAACACATAGGTTATTGGCTCTTTTGTAATGTCTTACAAAAAGTGAGAATTTATGATAGTTATCATGGCAAAACTTTGTAAATGCAAAAGAGCATTTTATGTACAAGATTTTATATTTACACAAATGACATTTTATATACAAAATTCAATTCTGTATGCACTAAATAACATTTTGTATACAAAATTATTAGTGCACTAATTGTTATTTGTTATCATACAATTTGCAAGTTTACAAGTCTACTTTAGTCTTAAAAACTACTTTTGTATGTATTTTGCGGCTACTAAAAATAATTTTGTGTCTCTGAAGCACACTTTGTCAAAGCAAGAACTATTTTGTGCATGCAAAAATATAATGGATTAATTTTGTGCTTACAAAGTTACCTCCATCACAAAATAACCCATGAACAAATGGAGCCCTATAAGTGATGGTGTACTTTACAACTATTGCTAGTGGGTTGTGGGCCCTAGCAGCTAGCTTCCTTGGTGGACCAAAGATGTCTCAATCCAACATTATTTATATTTAAATTAAGGTTTGTATTATATAACGTATGTGTTAAGGCAGAGAACAGTGCTTGGGCTTCTTGTACAGTGCAGTCTGCAGACAGATACACTGTGGGACTCAGAGCACAGTAATATACACCAGAGTCAGACACACTGACACCAGAAATCCTCAGGTCAATGGATTTGGTTTCTTTGTTCAGCTTTGCAGAATACTTTGTTCCAGGTTCAGCATCTTTATTGTCGAACAAACGCCTCAGAAGGATAAACTGCGGCCTCATTCCTGGCCGTTGGATATACCACTGGAGAGTTGGCTGAGAGCTTGTTGTGTCATAATTGCAAATAAGATCTGCTTCTTCACCATGTTTCAGTGTCACAACATGGGGTACCTGGTTAACATTATCTGCACTGGAGAATTCTGTATAAGGAAATGGGGGAAAAAAACAGCAAAAAATGATAGTATCCTTAATGCACAGTTCAATACATTTCAGCATATACTGTAATATTACCTTAACTGATACAACCTTTTGTATAAAGGATTTAGTGCACATTAATTATACTGCACAAATGTATATTGACACACATTTGCGTGTGATTTAATAATAAAACATTTGGTGGAATAAACCTAATAAAGTACATTACAGTATGTCTGCCTGTCTTTTTCACCTACCTGATAGAATGCTACAAAGTACAGTACAGAGCCACAGTTTCATCTTCATACACAAAATGTTCTAGGAATAAAGTTTGCTTGCTTAAGAAGTGTCTTTCTGGGAGGAGTGAATTTTTTTCAACACTATAACATTCTGGTTCTACTCCTCTTTACTGCCCTCCAGTGGTCTTTTAATCTTTGTTCCACTTATTTTTCAATGCAGCAGGCCCCAACCAAAGATTGGTTTCATGCTTTCATGCTTTCATGCAAGACAATTTTTCTGCAGACTTACAATAGGAAGTAAATTGGAATAAAATAAAAAGTAGACGTCTTTATTCTTTCTCTGTGACCCCAGACTAGTCCCTGTCATTGGGGGCTGCTGATTTAATGTTTACAGTTACACAGTTATCATTAAAAAAAAAAAAGTTTAATTCATTTTATGCAGTTTTTGTACTTGTGTTTGTAAAAGTGTTTCCTTGTACTCTAGAAACTGCCCCTATGGTCCTTCCTGGAAGACGCACAACTTCCTGTCTCACCTAATGGCTGGGACTCTAGAAACTGCCCCTATGGTCCTTCCTGGCAGGAGCACAACTTCCTGTCTCGCCTAATGGCTGGTACTCTAGAAATTGCCCCTATGGTCCTTCCTGGCAGAAGCACAACTTCCTGTCTCACCTAATGGCTGGGACTCTAGATTAACGGGCTTATTCATGAAACTCCAAACAGTAGAATAAAGGCCAGAAATTGCATCCATTTGCCACTTATTCACCAATCTCCACTTATTCACCAAAATCTGTGATGTGGTGAATTTATGACAAATTTGTACACTTATAATTATCTCAAATTTACAGAGCTCTTTGCATCACTTTGTAAGTGCATACACAGGTAATACACCTGTTCATCAAGCATCTATATAAAAAAAAAAAATCAGCAATTCCCACTTTCCATGACCATGAAATAAGTTACACAGTCTGCACTGTGGGACTTTGAGGGGGTAATTCAGGACAGTGCGAAGTGAGGTGCGGAGTCCTCGCCTCACTTCGCACTGACTGATATGCGCTCGCTGATGTCCTGCATGTGGACATCAGCGAGAGCTTTAAAGGGATTCCAGTCTCAGCGAGACCAAAAGAGTTGCCTTGCCGAGACTGGAATCCCTTTAAAGCGCTCGCTGATGTCCACGTGCAGGAAATCAGCGAGTGCAGATCAGTCAGTGCAAAGTGAGGCAAGGACTCCACACCTCACTTCGCACTGTCCTGAATTACCCCCTCATGTTCATGAGACATACTTCCAGATGCTGTTTACTGCCAGTATGTGGAATTTTAATAGATTCTACTTGGTTTATTAATTTTTGGGAGACATAAAGCAGCTCTTTTGTAACAAACTCTCAGCCCAGTAGTTACCTTACTTCTATATTAATTTAAGAAAAAGTTATCTATTAGGTTAACATGTACCTGGGTCCTTATTTCTCTTTGAAGGTGTGCAGGTCTATGGTACTCAGATGTGTGATGTGACTTTATAATAATAAGTGGAACAATGGTTCTTCTTTCAGGTACTAAGCCTCAGGCAGGGTTCAGACTAGCGCCTCGAAGAGCAATGCTTTAAAAAAAGTGTGTCCCAACAATACACACATACAGTCCAACGTATTTTTGGGATGCACTTTTCAATAGGTACTAACACAAAGCTGTTTGACCATTGCTTCCGCGTCTCCTGCTGCTCCTATCCCATCGCATTGTTCGCATTGTGTCCCTATGCACCCTAAAAATGTAATATGAGGCGTTTTGGTGCATGGTTATGCCAGTGTAACCAGATCAGGTAAGTATAATGCGGATCTGGGGTATCATTTTTTTAAACACAATGCTTAGAAGTGTTAGTGTGAACACAGCTTAGGGAATCATGTTTCAGGACTAGAATCTATTCACCCAATTTAAAGATGAAAACAATGGAGGGAAAGAGTATAAGAACAGAAGAATGTGAGAGATTATAGTTGTAACTTGTGCCTCTAAAAATTTAAAAGATTTTCACCATTATTTTTTCATTTTTAATTTTTGGTTATTTTTAATTTTATGGGGAAAAATCAGGATTTTCCCAAAATAAATGTTAAAAGCAAGTTAAAGTGTACCTGTCACCTTAAAACTAATGCTAATTTAAATTGTACTAATGAAATAAACATTTTGTAAATATATATGTATCTAAAAATGTACCTTTATACAGCGTTTCTCTCTGTCATCTCCCCTGTCAGCCTGACTTTTCTATCCCGGGTTGGGAACGCGGGGCTAAAAGGATGACTGACATTTAAGTGCCTCCAATCAGATCCCTTAAGTCACAATCTACCAGGGAAGTGATTGAAGGAGCTATAATGTCAATCATCATTTAGCCATGATTTTATTAAGGGATATCTTTTAAATACTATTAACAACACCAACAATATTATTCTGTTTTTTTACAAATAACTTAAATATGCAAGTGATATGAAAAGTAGAAAATGAAAATAATAAAACTGGTCTCTTTTGAGATTGAAGTATTATATGAGTAATTACCACTAGATGACACTATATACTCCATTTGCTGTATATAGAATTCTTCTAGCACTTTTCTAGTTACTGTTCGCAAGGTGTGTATTATGCATTATGAGCCTCATTGACTAAATTCCAAATAGTCATGTAGAGCTGTGAATTTGTGACTGTTCTCCACTTCCCCATGTTCACTAATGAGCAAAGTCTGCGAAGTGGTGAATACACCACCATTTTGGGTGACATACACGAGTACAAGAGTCAAAAATTTACGGAGCTCTTCACATCATTTTATATGAGCCTGCACAGGTACTTCGATTATTGACTAAGATGCAGAGTGGTGTGAAGATGCAAATGCAGTTAGGTGAACTGCTCTGAATTCACCTGTTTGACTACCATTCCAGACTGGTGAATTATGGGGTTGATGGCAGGGCTCCAGTGTTGCATCAGGCAACTATTTAATCAAAAGTGACAATGGCAACTGCGATAAAGTGAAATAGAAATAAAATATTCACAGAATACAGTTAGTAGAATATGGTGAGACTGATGTCATTGCCATTCTCTTGTCAAATTCACCTCACTCCACATGACTTCTCATCCTACTTCTATCTGACTGACTACGCCACTCTATGCATGTGACAGAGTTCACTGCTGTTTGCCTATACAAAGAGTATATTCTCCACTTCAATAGTCAATAATAAGAAGTGAATTTGCAGCTATTTTGGCAATGCAATTCATATTGGAGCAAAGTGAATTCAACAGGTGAATTCCCACATTAGTCAATGAGACTCTATGTGTCTTGAACACATTGGGGGTATTTACTAAAAGGGAATATCTTTTCCCTGCTTGAACAATATTGATATCATGATATCAAAATTTATTAAGCCCTTTTTTACTTTAAACAAGTGTTCGCCTGGTTGAGGGTGACGAAAACACATTATTCCTTATGGAGCCCCTGGCAGAAAAATCAGCTATATCGATTGATAATGTCAATTATAGTTCTATTACTGCATCAATATTTATTGATATTGATTTTTCTTGATATCTATACATTTTATTCAGCTTTACATAAATTAGAGGAAAACAAAAATTTGGTAAAAAAATGGTAAAAAAACAGTGATACGGATCAAATGACTTTAATATCCCCCTAAAGGATATTTATGTCAATATGATCTCTATAGAATTGTGGGGCAGGACAATTTAAGGGGGTTATTCACTAATGTGCAAGTTCGACTGTCGAGTTCGCAAACAGCGGATTCCCATAGTAAATCTGCTACAATTTCCCCAT
>WMED01030741.1:0-10053 GCA_019650415.1 Pipa parva | reverse complement strand
ACACCAGGGTATGCAAAAAAAATTAGTGGGTCACGAAGGATATGCACAAAAATAACCGGGTCACGGAAAAATAAGTTTGGGAAACACTGATATAGATAATGTATATAATGTATAATCATATCCTTATAATTTATAGGAGGGGTACAACAATCTTTATAATACATATATTACATCTTTTGGAAATTACAATGAAATACATTTACTTTTTAAACATTTTTCTGTGTAAGTATTGTCAGAACTCTTCCTCCAGCTCTGCTGCTATTATATTACACATGAACATATATAAAACACATATAAAAAGGAGGCAGTGAGGAGCAGAGGAGTGATTTTTTTTTTTTGCTTGGCTTTAAAATGACGTTAGATGCCTCCCTATCCAGAAAAGTCATCTCTACTTCTAACTAAGTGAATATAGAGGTGATTGGCCCAAGAATGTATTTTATTTGGCAGCCAACAGAAATCTAAATATCCAAATCCCAACAAGAGGGATTATTTTCTCCTGTAAGGCTTAAAAAACAGGCATCTGTTCCTTCTCCTGGATTTAAATGCAGGTGAATTTGGTATTTTTTCAACCTTGTGTTTTATTTATTTTTTTTTAGCAATTTTTGACTTATTTACTACAGGTTACTTTTTCTAATTTTTTCACTTTAAGGCATAGCATTATTAAGAGAAGGGTGAAAATTCTTTTCTGACAGTAATGTGTAACTTTTTCATTATGACTGTAATAAAATAATGTTAAATATATGATTATTTTTCCTGCTTGCACAGAAAAAAAGAATTTCCTGGAGGTAGTGCTCTGTCACTGACATTCATGATATGGAAACATTTTCTTAAAAATCATTTTCTTGTAATCAGATCAGCTGAAAATTCAGGGACACTTTTGACATATGTAATTAACTAGTCTTGAGTTATTGCAAAATTAATGCATTTATATTAAAGGAACAGTCTAGCCTAAATTAAAAAAAAAAAACCTTTATTTCTTTATGCTGATTGCTAACTTTTAATAAATGCAATTTATTAATTAAAAAAAAAATTCTTGCTATCTAGAATACTATATATATATATATATATATATATATATATATATATATATATATATATAGGGAGGACATAGCCAAGGAGGATTCCAAAGATTCCAAGTTTAGTTGAGACAAACCACAACCCAATATACTTAACTCCTTCATGCCCTTCAGAGTGGGCTACAGTTGACAAGGATAATTGGGGGGTTGGTGGTGGAATAATTTGATATAGAGAAACTCACAGTTTAAAAGCAAACATAAATAAATGCCTAACTTTCCATAATATCAAGGTATGATAGTGAGAAACAGGCAAAAAAATATACTAACACAAACAAATTATTGCAGCATAAAGCAATCAGGATTAGATATGTGTATTGAAATACTTGGTGATACCTTTATTTAAAGTGAAAAGTATGTGAACTGCTATAATAGTTTATAATAGCACCTTCCTTTTTCTCTCACACATCAACCAATTCATTCTCTGCACCTGAAAAGGGATTTGTTCTGTAAACCATTGCACATACATACAGAAAATAGTAGCTGAAGTTAGTCAGGAACAAAACAACATTATGATACATTTGTTAATGAGTTTTACCTTCAATTCTAATAGTTTTAATTATTATTACTTTTAATAACATTTTCCCCAACTGCGAATTGATTTTTTGGTCACATCTCTTCAGTTTCTAATTTGTGTCCAGCACAAACCTTTTCATTTCATTTCTAGGTTTGATGATCAATCTGCCACCAGCATCATTGCAACTCACCCTTAATCCTGAAAGTAAACAAACAATATAGATCAAATAATGATATGAGAATTTTGTCATTAACAAATTTTATAAAGTTACATCGTCTTGATAACATTTAGTTTAGCATAACCTAAATCTGTTATAAACATATAATTGTCATGATCCGGTAAAAATAGTTTTTTGCTGTACATACAAATAATCCATATTTACTATATAATATTAATAAAATGGTTGATGGGACCAGAGTGTTCTAATGTGAAATTAAGTAACAATAACTTGGGACATAGATGATAACGGTGTTATAATGTCTGTTATTATCACATTATATTTAGTTGTAGTTTCATGTGAATTATCTTTGTTACCTGCAGGTGACACACATTTATTTTTTGAGATTTAGGAATTGTATTAAGTTCAGTGTTTTGCAGTTTGACATTGTGACTGTCATTTGCTTTGATGTGACATCAGAAAGCTCCAAGCTCATGATATTTAAAGCCCTTTGGAGTGTTTTAATACCGCACACTGAATCCCCTAGTTGGAGTTTGATTTATTTCTGTGATCCGGGAGTTAAAAGTTCAGGAAAATCTTTTACAATTAAAGTCTACCATTCAGTACTAGAGGTACTTTTATTGTGTTTGTTTGACTTTTTGTGATTTTAAGGGATCACTGCGATAAGGATATATTGCAAGTATACTGTATAGAAGTATACTGTATAGAAGTATACTGTATAGAAGTATACTGTATAGAAAACACTTGTGGAAATGCAGTAGAATAAGGTTTTTAGTTTTGTCTTTGAAAGTTACAGTATAATAAATCACATAACACAAAACAGCATGAAAAACCATGTAAAACATAAATACATATAATAGGGAGGAAAGGTAGATATCTAGTATATAACGAACCCGTCCACTATATAACAAACCCATCAAGTATATAACGAAACCGTCCAGTATATAATGAACAGTTTTATGCTGTTTATACCTTTAAAGCAGCACTGGAGGAGGCATGAATATGTGTAAAATACATGTATGTGTTGCTTTATCCATGCTTATAATTGAAACAATTTATATACTGTGTGTATGTATGTGTGTGTGTGTGTGTATATATATATATATATATATATATATATATATATATATATATATATATACACACAGTATATATACAGTAAAATGAATACGTAATGGTTGGAGTTAATACTATTGTTTAATGGTGTTTTAAATAGAAGCTGCGGCTTTTTCTACCCGTCTCTCTTGTGTGGGTTTCTTTACTAAGTGGATAAGTTAAGTTATGTATATGGATACTCTTGCAGAGGTTAAAGTGCACATTACATGAGTCAATACAAGTATACATTTTTCATATTTCTTATGCAAATTCACTTAAGGACATCTTAGTGCCTAACACTGAACACATTAGGATAGCAGTAGTCTTGGTTGACATCCATTCGCTCTATAAACCTTAATGTACCCCGAAACCAAAAAAAGAAATAACTTAACAGGATTGGGAGAGGGCTATAAGCATATGCTGTGGGGCTACTAAGGGGTTGCAGATGGGGTCTCAGGCCCATTCACACCATGACCACTGAGATCCCTATATTACTCCCTGGTATACAATAAGTGTATATTGTCTTAAAGTAATACAACACATGAAATAGACATTTGTGTGATTTTTGCTGGCATTGATTTATTTAAATAAGAATTAAAAACCTGCCAGCAGAATACTGCGATGCTGTTATAGCATCCTTCTGTGGGAATATCCATATTTATGACTATTTTGCTGCAATATGCTACATTGTTTGCCACTATTCACGAGACTATTCTCAGAAATAGCAGTGAAATGTGCTTTATAGTTATGTGAATACACAAATATGCAGAACTGACCTCGCTACTCAACGGGTGAATTAGTGTAAAGCGCAGTGAAGTAATGTAGGAATGAGAATTCACTCTAATAAATAACCTTGTTTCTGAGTTTTGTATTCAGTGTAGGTGAATGACCATGTTAAACTCTTCATTGATGATTGTGAGAATTAGACGGTTTAAAATATATTCTAAAACATTATTTAACATTGTGTGAAATAGTCCTTCTGTACAGTGCTTGGGGATATATGGATTATTTTTCATAAGAACCACGTCTACCATACGAGCCTTTCCTATACATTATGTGGCCTGTTTCAATGCATCTGACTAGGTAAGAATGCAGTCTTGTCCAGACCAGAGTAAGCAACAAATATAGATTAAATGTAAAATATATGTTATCTCTTAGTATTTGTTCCCCTTGTACCGCCTTCATTCTAAAATAGATCTGCTGCATTCATTCCAAATCATATTAAATTCTGTAATGGCTAAGGTAGGATTAGTTTTTTTTTTTTTAATTCATTGGTAAAAACAATTAAGGTGTAACCGTTCCTGTGTGACAATTCTTCCTGAAAATGTAATAATCTCTGGAGGAGCCTTACGCTGGGTAGCTAATAGAAAAAGAGTGAATTTAATTAACATATCCTATCTTAAACCCAATTTACTATGTTTCTTTATGAGGTTTTACCCAAATGGTAGTGGTCCTCATGTTTCCCAAGTGCCTCCTCCCAGCCCTAGAACAGGATAGGAAGGATAAAAGAATGCGCACCAAGTATTTTCATTTCATTCAGTTATATAGCTTTAATTCTAAAACAGAATATTCACAAATTCATCAGTTAAGCCATAGAATTTTACATAGTAGCCTTGGGGAAACACAGGGTGGATCTAAAAAGACTACTTCAGACATTAATAAAAGTTTCCATTCACTGTGAAAAGAAAAAAAAACCCACAAAATGCCATTTACATTTTTTGACATTCGGCATTACATTATGTATAATTACTATGCTCCTTATATCTCAGTGTAGGCAAAGGGGAAAACATTGTAGAAAGTTTCAACAAGTCAAATATATTTTATGCTGTACAATTTCTCTAACATGTGGCAGTTTCTAGAATGTTGCCCTAAATCTTAGGCTTTCATATTGTTTTGTATTGATAATATGGGGTTAGGCTTTTTGCTATTATAGACAATAACTTGGCCTACTTTGTGGCAGATACACAATCAATTACTTTGTAATAAAGAATGACTGCAGATGCAATAGCCAAGATATTTTTTTTTGGTAGGAGCTAAGAGTCAGGACATACAATACCATGAAGGCTCATTAAGGGAACAGTGGGCAGAAACAATTGTAGGAAAGCTCAATAAACTTTTTTATAAGTATGCCTCATTAATATCCAATATATAGAATATCATTATAATGGATACATCTTACTGTGATCTGTATAAGTCTTTTTAGTTTTAAAGGTACTGTCTTTCAGTATTTAAAAACACAAATCAACCTAGCTGTGTGTCCTGCTTACACAGGGTTATTGAATGCTTTTCAGTAAATATGCCAAGTTAAAATCTGAAGACTCAGGGCAGGTCTCAGGATTGTGTGCGAGAAGAAGAAATCTATCACAATGGAGACAATGGAAATGACTGGTCAGGGAGTTGTTTATCCATTCCTAGCGTACTGCAGCAGCTAAGACTCATGAGGACATATACTGCTGCACTGTACACACTGTCACTGAATGAATTAAGCAAGGTAGACATACTTGTGTGTGGCTGTCTCACTCAGAGTGTATGTATATATATATATATATATATATATATACACAAACAAACACATATGCTATGCTGAGCATTAATGTTGTCTCCAGAGAATTAGTGCACATGATGTGTCCAAAGTATGAGAGCTGTTGCTTGGTGATTTTACCCTCTTGTGATGTTTTTGTTTTGAAATGTTCTAGGATTGTTTTGTTTGTGACCATTGACGTCCATGGTATGTGCAACATTTGTCTCCAACACCATAGTTCAAAGGCATCAATTTTTTTTTCTTTCTGCCTTCTTGAGTGTCCAGCTTTTGCATGCATATGTGGAGATCGGGAAAATTATTGCATTGACCATATGGATGTTTGTTGCCATGCTAATATCTTTGTTGTTCTATATATTTGCCATTCCTTGCATTGCACTGTGGCCAAGTGTGATTCTTCTTCTGATAAAGGTGAGGGAGCACTGTGCTTCTTCTAGGAGGAGGGAGGAAATAGATAATGCAGGTCACTTTGGTATAGTTAAAAATAAGTGAAAACCTACTTACAATCTTTAGGTCAAATCGCGCCTTGGATTACTAAGTGTAATCCCAACCTTCTTTCCTGTTCTCAGGATCTGCTGTGTTCCCACTCTGGGTTCCTCTTGCTTCTCAGGTGTCATTGACCGGATGATGTTTCTTACTCTTAAGAAACTTGCAAGTTTGTTTAATGCAAAAATATTTATTAAAAATTGTCCAACATTAGTTAATATTTAAAACAATAAAACAAACTTGCAAGTTTTATTGTTTTAAGTTTCCCTCACCTTTATCTGATTACCCTGACAGTCTGTGCATCGGAGAAGCGAGCAGCTGATCTAGGACCCCTAACACTAAATCAAGTTTGTGTACAAACCTAAAGTGCAGGTGTATTTCATCAATTGTGATTCTTTTTCTGATTTCTGTCCCTGATCATGGTCAATCTTGAATCCGTGGTCGATCTTGGATCTGAGGAAGAGGAAATCTTTGACCGATTTGATTTTTTCATTGTTGATTTAAGTGGGTTGTGCCATTGCTTGCTGTCTTGTTTTCTTGATGTAGAGGCCCATGCACTCACTTTCTTCTTTGACTCTTTGAACCAAATATTCCAGGTCCTTTTCACTTTCTATAAGCAAAGTAGTATCATCAGCATATTGGTGGTACTATGTCCAGGTCGTGACCCTTAAGGCTTGCTGTCCACTGGTGGCTAAGAGAGTAACTTGAGACTGAGGGGTAGTCGAAAGTATAGCAAAGGTAAGGGCACGTGGCACAGATGCAAAATCAGGAAACAGGTCACAAGGTCGGGCAGGCAGCAAACGAGTGAAATCAGAGGACAGGCACATATCATACATGGGAAATCAGAGAATATAGCACACCCACAAACATAAACAAAGTCCTATAAATGGGCACCAGACAAGACATTCTATGAGTTTAAATAGGCTTTCCGGCGTGAACATGTACACGACTCTATACTGCAACTGCCTCCATCACCAACCCAAGACGTCTGTGAGTATTTAAGCACCAGAATAGCTGGCTGCTCGTGACTAGACTCTGCAAAAGATAGCAACCACAACAAACGCTAACACTGAACTGCAGAAGAAGGCTGAGAGCAAGTTGCAATCCAAACAGTTGTTTATGTTTCTACCTTGATTTTCACTCTGAATAGTGATACCTCCAAATTGCATTGTCTCATGATTGTTTCGGCATACAGATTGAACAGGGCTGGTGATAGAGTGCAAGTTTGTCGAACTCCTTTCTGGATCTTAAACCATTCTGTGTTGCTAATTGCTGTCCTGACTGTGGCTTTTTGATTAATGTAGAGTGATCTTATCCGTTCTTCCAGATGTTCTGGGATGCCCATTTGCTTCAGATATTCCCATAGCTTGTCGTGTTCAACGCAGTCAGATGCTTTGCTGTAGTCAATGAAACACATATATACATCTTTTTGATATTTGTGTGTCTTTTCCATGATCCACCTCAGGTTTGCAATTTGATCTCTGGTTCAGGGACTTCTTCAAAATCCTGCTTTGACATCATGGAGTTCTTTCTCAATAATTGAAGCTATGCATTTTTTAATAATTTTCAGCATGATTTCACTGGCATGTGATATGAGTGTGATAGTCCAATAGTTGCAGCATTCTTCAGTATCACCCTTTTTTTAAAGTGGGACAAATACTTTTTTGTCCAGTCTCTGGGCCATGATTTGGTCTTCCATATCTGTTGGTAGAGCTCTTTTAGCACTGTGATGGACATGGGCTTGAGTAATTCAACCGGTATGCAGTCAATTCCAGGTGCTTTCTTGTTTGGTAGTTGTTTCAGAGCCCAGGCTACTTCTTCTTCCAGAATATGTGGTTCTTCCTGGATTATGTCTCTCTGGTCAACTGACTGACTTGAGTGCTTATTTTCATACAGTTCTGCTTTGTATTCTTGCCACCTTTGTTTAATTATTCTTCACTCTGTAGTAGTTTGCCATTTCGATCTTTGATTTTTGCTTCTTTGTAGGGTGTGAATAGTGCCTTTGAGTGCTTCACATGGGCGAAGAGCTCACGGATGTGACCTTGCTTGCTTGAGATTATTTAGCGCATCACAAAAAATAATGTCCTTTGCTTTAATGGAATAAGCCTTGAAATCCCATAGTTTGCTTGTATTTTCTGTATAGTCTTTTAAAGCTATGGCTGTAAAATGTTTACTTTTAAAATTCATAGCAATATCAGCTACATTTGTATTTTGAAATAACATTGAGAGTAGGATAAATGAAAAATGAACGATTCTTGAAAAATACTGATAAAAAAAAAAATAATAGGAGCTAAAATGTACTTCAAGGATCAGTTGTGCTTGGACAAATAATTGCTTTTGTCCACACATTTCAAATGTCAGAAAGAAAATGAAACTGTTGTAAATCTTTCTCACATCAAGAGCAGATATTCCATTGAGCAAACAATCCAAGTATTGCAGGAACCAACTACTACATGTAGCGGGTGTGTTCTGTACATAAGAGAAATAATATTGCTGTTGTAAAAAATAATTTATAGCAAAACAGCATTACTTGACAGGGACCACCATTAGTACTATACACAGAATAAAGCAAAAGCAGAAAATATTCCAGGATAGACAGGAAGAGAGTGAATTTGCCTCTCTGTAAGTGAATTTGGCACACTATGCTCCAGCTTGTCTTGTACTATAGGAAAGAAAATATTTGCTAAACAGCTTATTGCCATGGTGGTGGAGGTGGTGTATTTAGGTGAACAGAAGCAGTTGTGTATTTTAGTTAATTTGTCATGAATCGGTGTATTGTAGCAGAGCAGATTTTCATTTTGACAGATGATGAATAAATAAAATGCTGTTGCATTTATAGCAAATAGACACAAAATAGTAAATATGCGGTTGCTACAATGTCATGAATATAGGTCAATTCATCACATCACAGAAAATAATGATATTGCTAAATATGCAAAGTGTCAAACTGTCTTCAAGTTATGCACCTACAGAACAATTCTTACTTTAATAAATATGCCCCAAACTATTATTTTTTTCTCTTTTATCCTACAGAGTGGATAGTTTTTAAGATTGTCAAACCCTCCCCACAGCACCCTTGCATCTTTTGTTTACTGTTTTGCCATGTATATCACACAGGAGGGAAGGTGAGTTGGAGAGAAGACCACCGTAATAGAATAATAACAAGACACCATTGTTTAATCCTGCAAAACGGAAGAATATTTCTTTCATTATGGAGCTAATAGAAATGTTATTTTATTTTATTTGTGCAAAGGGGTACACTTTTACTAAAATATATTATAAAGTATCAATTCAAAAAGTCCACCTTTAGGTGCTTTTTAAGGTTTTTTTTGTTTTTTTTTCTCAGTTAAGATACAATTTATATTTCACCACTGGCAAATAGTAATGACTGTAGTTTATTTTTCCCATTAAAAGGATTTTTTCCCAGAGGGTTTAGGATTTGCTAAAGAACATATGGTTTATGTATCAATAGGTGAGATGACCTGGCTTATATAAACAGGAGACAGAGAGTTTTAAATGATTCCAGTCTAAGAGGTAATAGAGAGGATAGAAATTCTGTTGTATGACATATTCTGAAAAGGCCAGTACATCTTGGGTAACAGATACCCATGGGTAAAGTCCAAAATTTTAGAGATCCTTGATAGAGAATGCTCTGTGGCCTTAGTAATTAGTGAGCTGGACAGGGGAGATTTTGTTATAGGTGTAGTAGTCACTGAAGAGTTAGATTTTGACAGTAGCTAGTTTCTAAGAGAAGTAGCCATGCCGAGGGTATTTGGTGGACATCCCAATAGGTTTACTCACTGTCTAGGCTAAGGCTGTCTCTGAAGAGCAAAATATACTTTCATACCACAAACTCTGCTTAGATCCACCCGTGTGTTATCCTGAAGTTGAATCTACCAGTTTTTCTGTATAAAATACCCTGTTTCCGCTGCTGGATTTGTGGCTATTCTGTTGTAAAATAAAGGTTTCATAAATTGTGTAAAAAACAAAAAAACAAAAAAAAAAACATACTTGGTGTACCCTGATCTATAATCCCCTCCAGGTTCTAATCACTGGAATTTGGGGGTCCAAAGAGTTACTAATATATGGGTAATATCTTAAATTCTATATAGATAGATATTTGTCAATTCTACATATGTACATGAGCACATACAAGTATTGAAAT
>WMED01030738.1:0-10053 GCA_019650415.1 Pipa parva | reverse complement strand
TTGGTGGGGGGACTCTTACTTACCCCCGGCAGAGTTCTCCACATTAGAGGAGAAGGAACCCGGAAGCGCTGATCACACGAGCTTCCCGGTTCTTATTGGCTCCTGTGACCGATCGGGTCACAGGAGCCCTCCTCTTTGCACGGAGGGAGTCAGCCAGGTGGAGCGCAGGACTGGGGGCCGCAAACTAGTGTCCCGAGGGCCGCGAGTTTGAGACCCCTGCTTTAGTCTAATTGACTTTGTAAATAAGTTCTTTTTGTGATGGTAATGTTGTTTTTTTCCAAGCTCCTGCCAATAGTGTCTTTGCTGCCGTTATTATGTGTGTTGCGAGTTGTTGGTCGCTTTTTGAGAAGAGTGTTCTAATTGGCAGTCCTAGTAGAAAAGTATGTGGGGTCTCTGTTATCTGTACTTTAAATATTGTTGTTAAGATGTCTGCTATTGTTTTCCAATAGTTTTGTGCTACACTGCAGGTTCACCAGGCATGTATAAAAGTGCCTATTTGGTTACATTCTCTGTAACAGTTTGGAATACACCACAAAATTTGACCAGCTACAACAACAATTTTGGGCCATATTGGCAGACCGATGTATGTATCTTTCAATTTGATAATTAATATTCATTTTACTGCTGAGTGTATATATACAGACTACAGATGACTAACACACTGCTATAATAAGTAGTGGCCTTCCTACAGAAGTGAAATGTTGTTGGTCCCAGTCTCTACCTCCGTTTGCTTTTATTCCTTAACCTCCATTTACAAACAGACTCTGTTCAGTTATTCTGTTTTTGCCAGGATCATGAATAAACATCCTACAGAGCGCGGCCCCAGAGCGGTCTGGCAACTGTTAAGAAAAGCAATTTCATGTGTGCACACTAAGGCCCACTAAGGTACCAAACAGTCCCAGGGGCTCTAGTCAAGTTAAACTATGATTTCAAGGAAATAAACAATCTAAAAAACAAAAAATAAGACAGAGTTGATGAAATGCAAAATACATATTTTCTTTTGTTCATGCTTAGCTGCCCTGTAGATTGACTGGCTTCTTTTTGAGTAAAACTTTCCATAGAGAAAGAAGGGCAGCCGTAAGGTTTGTAAGCTTCGGAGACGGGATGCAAAGAAAGTACACTATTTTGCTACTTAATCATGAGATGTTTAAACATGACTTTGCTTGCTCCTCGGACTCAGTTCAGTGATCATACAGAAAACTACTGGAATTCCTTGTGACTGTTAGAGTCAGGCAAGTTTACTGGAAGGAGAAACAAACACTCGGCTGTTCACCGTGTGATACATTTTTATATTTGACCTGATTTTCTCCCCTTAATATTTTAGCAATGGCACTGTTTAAATATTTATATATATATAAACATCTAATGGATGCAGTCAATTTTATATTGGCTTTGACATGAAAGTGTCAACTATCCCAGAGGTTTGAAATCCAGCAAAAAAAAAATAAAAATGTTTGTCTTAATGTAAGATTTCCACTATTTATCTCTAAAAATGTATTTTGCCAAATATTTCAGAATTTTTTTTTTTTGTGAATTAACACCATTAATATAAAATTATTATAATAAAAAAAAACCTTGCGTGTACTAGATTTTTCCAAATCACTTTGACTTTGTGACAATACCTTTGGCTTTAAAAGACCAGTATTTCTCTCAGATTTAATATGGTTAGTTATATATTTAAAGTAAATTATCCATGGTTAGATCTGAACTAGTTTATAAACAGTGCAAGTATTTTTTAAAAATATGCTGGTCAGAATATCCAGTGTACCTGCAGCTGATAAGGGACAATAGTCTTAGTCCAATCAGATTCGAGCAAACAGACCCTTATAAAAGTTGGGTTGCACCCTTCTGCAGCATTTATGTTTGCCCCCATTCATTGAAATATATTTAAAGGAAAAAATAAAAACAGCAACGCATTGATATTTGGCAAGTTAAATAAAGTACTATTTAATAATGCATCTCAATTAATTTTCTTGATGCACATGGTTTTAAAAACATAATATAACCAAAACCAATATTTGTTTACTACTAATTTTTAGCAAGCACAAAATTGAACCATTATTGCTATAACAGTTATTAATGATTAATGACTGCCAAGACAATAATAGAAGACCTGGGAACTTTCCATGTTTTACCAGAGACTCCAGGGGGTAATTCAGCAATGTGCGAAGTGAGCTCCAGATCCTTCCCATCACTTCGCATACACTGTTATGCGCTCGCTGATGTCCGCGAACAGGACATCAGTGAGAGCATAACAGCATGTGCGAAGTGATGCGAAGGATCCGGAGCTCACTTCGCACATTGCTGAATTACCCCCAGGTTTGATCAAGGTGTCCTGGGAAATCTGCAACTTCTCTGGCCTGGGTCTGTTGAATGTAGCTTCTCCCTATTACAGTCTTGAAGCCAATCAAATTGGCCACTGATATCAAGCCCTAACTCCAACTAAGCCCCACCTAGTCATTTAAAAATGTGGAGGCAGCTGTTTTCCATACCTTTCTGCCCTCTGATGCCCCCTTGCTAATTCTCCTTCTTTCAAAGGTAATGTTGTTATGTATGTTCTTCTTTTACTAAATAATGAGAAATATTGGATTAACATTTGCTTTGCTCTTTGAGCTATCTGCATTATCAACACTTGCATTACTTTGAGCTATCTGCATTATAAATGTTTGCATTACGTTTGAGATATTAATGTCAGTATTAATAAACTACTTTTATTAAACCGGTTGAGAATGAGAAAAACTTTTTCTTAAAGCACTACCAGCCTAGACTCTACACCTAACTCAGCAATGGGTGACCATACTTGCATGTATAACTAGTCTATTCATTTTCATCCCCTCCAGTCCATAATCCAGGGCGATGCACTACACCACCCAACACATGGTAATAAGATTACAATATTTGGGTATACCACTTGTAACACCCCAAAATGTAATAAACCTATTGAAATGCCCCTTGTTGTATAGGGTATGTGATACAGATGTCCAGACCCACAAATTAAAGGATCAAAGAGCGCAATAGCAGTATTAGAAATTGTACAATTGGGGGAGCCACTGACAAGTCTATGTCCAGACATTTTTCTTCCATAAAACACCAAGTCACCCAGTGGAAAAATAAGTTATAGAAATAGTCCAGGCTGTCCCAAGGGGAGATTAGTTAAAGAAATATGTCTCAGTCTGGAATAAGAAACTAAACTGTCTATACTCACATAGTCTAAGAGAGGTGCGATAAGTAGATTGCTGGCACATCTATCGTCAAGAGAAACCCCTTTTAATCGTTTACTGAGATGAACAAACAGCAACTGTTTTGGAGGCAAGCCTTCCTTCCTCATCCTGCTGTCCATTGTTGGTTTGTTTACTAGTAGTACCTGTATATGAGGGTGCAGATATGAAGAGGTAAAGTAATAAAAACTGGATAATTCTACTGAATGTAACATGGTTACATTTGAAACATTTCCATAGCTGACTATTGTAATCTAGGCCACTAAAGGCACATTTGTAAAAAAACATTCTAGAATTTTGGAATTTCAAGAAGCAGAATGTTTTAATGACAAATAAATCGAAATAGCAAAAATATTCTAAGTTTGGGACCAGCTCCACAAAAAAATTAATCAGAATTACATTGGCCCCATAAACTGATCATTGCTTCCTTAGTATAAACATCAAGCATTTTTTAACCAATTATAGAGGCTTCACTGGTTGGTTGCTATGAGTTACTAGACCCCTGCAAACAAATTCCCCTGTAGGACTCTTATTGGTTTACACTATAATAATATACTTATTTTCAGATAGATAGATAGATAGATAGATAGATAGATAGATAGATAGATAGATAGATAGATAGATAGATAGATATAGATATAGGATAATATATACAATTTCAACTTACTTTCATTCCATGTGCAATCCTCAGTCATCTGTCAAACTGAAAGTTATTAAAAACCAACAAAATTCATATAAAAATGTTTTATTTTCTATGCTCTTTCAGCAGTGTGTACTGTCCTTATGTTTTATTATTCACACACAGGTTCCGATAATGATTTGTTGTTTGAGTCTGTCTGTGGGGAGTGATAATAATAATGAAAGAGTGACTGGATCTGCAGATACATTCTCTGGACTGTTTATCTGTTCTGTTTCTTGCTTGGAAATTGGAAAGACTTTTTTTTGGTGTGGAAGATGATTCCTGTAATATAAAATGTTCTTTCTAATGGGCTGTGAATGGTTTTTTATGTTGGAAACTGATTGAATTAGTCTCTAGAAACCTACTGATATGTTTAATATATTGAATGTTTTTGAGCAGGGAATAAAAAGTTTATCTTCATATACTGTATATTCTGTATATGTATATATATATATATATATATATATATATACAGTATATATATATATATATATATATATATATATATATACAGAAATATTTTTGGTGTAGTACACTCTACGTTTTTATTTTTCTTCTCTATGGAGAAACATACGGTGAGATTTATTAAACTTGGAAAGACCACTCTTGGTTTTCCCGAGTTTATTGAGCGAGATCTCGCATTGTTCTTGTGAATTTTTTTTCAATTTTTCGATCTCGAGATTTTCAATCTTGATTTTTTTAAATTTTTCAATGGAAAGGTAGCCATACTTTACAGTAGTAATAGTAGTACTTTTTATTGAAAAATCGAGATCGAAAAACTCGATATCAAAAAATTGAAAAATTTTTGCGAGAACAATGCGAGATCTCACTTGATATACTCAGAAAAACCGAGAGCGGTTGTTCCAAGTTGAATAAATTTTGCCATAATATGTTCTCTGTGGATGCAATATAGCTAAGCATTTGTTCTTTTATGGACCTAGTTACATAGTAAAGTTGAAAAAAGACACAGGTCTATCAAGTTCTGCCTATTTTGTTTTAAGTAAATGACATTTCTCAGTGTCTGTAGTTAGTACACCACTGTGAGGGTGGCAGTAAAGTGTATTCTGATGTTAAGATGTATGCAAAAATAAGATTATGGAAAGCTCAGCTAGAGACAATCGCTGGAATGGCAAAAAGTCATCATGTCCTGTTGTTCTGGGAAAGTCAAATCCCCCAAAGTTTTTGCCAATATGCAGCTAATGGGAACAAATTGATGCACAATTTGTCTCTTGACCAGCCATTTTACATATGCAAACCATGTTTACAATTAATTTCAAAAAGGAGGCACAGGGAGTACTTCTACTCGGTTTCCCATAATTAAAAGTGGTGGCCAGTACCCCCGGTAATGATCTATCTGGGGATGGGCTTTGTTTTTTACTGTAGATCTGCTAAAGACTTTATGATAGTTAGGAAAAGCTAGGATCTGGCATACAGTGGATGGGGAAGTGGATTCATGCAGTGGTATTATACACTGCTCTTATATGCAGTGAAGTGGTAAATGGGGAACTAAACAGTACCAGACTTGCTAAAGTTCTAGTACCTAGAGTTACCAGTGCAAAATGCCCTTTGTAAAATTCCTGATACCAAGTATAACTAGTCTAGCCTGATGCACAATCTTTGCTTCACTCATTCCTGTCTAGTCAATTGTCCTGGGGTCCCAAAACTTAGGGGGGGGGGGGGGGGGGGGGGGGGGGGGGGGCTCTGCTAAAAACAGAGCCATTCTGGTTACTCTCTGCCTTGTGCTGACCTGACAAACATACCAGCATCTGTGTACCCGCTTTCACTTTACCAAGGGCACTACTACTCTGTCTTAAGATCTTAAGATTGGCCCTCTCAACAAACTGAAATTGGAATAGGTAGTTAGATCAACTCTATGCATTATTTATATTTTGATTTCAGGAAAGCTTGCCATACAGTTTTAGAATCATGGGAAAAGGTTTTTTAGTTAAGAAGAACGCTAGCTCATTGATAAGAATCAAAAAGTTACTACTCACTGAACCAGTAATCATTTTCTAAATGATATTACAGATAGTCTTGGAAGTGTGGTGGTGATATGATTAAGTGAAGACAAATGTGAGGTTATGCATCTTGTTCATATGCATATGCTAACTATATGTATTAAATATAATTCATTTAGACAATTGAGTGTTGAAAAAGTCAGTAAAGAAAGCCTTTTATTTGTTACCACTTTAAGGAGAATGGATTATTTAAAGGGTCTTGGTCCTGTTTCCATCAGTTAAGACATTCATTTTCCTGGGTTCACCCACTGATAAACATCTCCTTGATGTAAAACATCCTTTTTTGCAAGTACCAGGGGATTTTTTCTATGGACCAAACCAGGATATGTACTGAGAAAGTGTAATTCTGAACATATTTAGCACAAAGCCTTCTTGTAAAAAGCAAGCCCAGAATGTATAAAGCATAAAGCAAATGATAGTTCAAACCACCATATAAATTTTAAGTTCAGTCCAGGTTACATATTTGTGTCAACCACACACAGAGTGAAGCAGCAAACGCACAAACATCCTAGAGCTGTTAGATCACACAGCATAGATTTCTATTTTAAAAGCCTTGTTAACAATTAAGCCTCTGGTCCCACAACTTGCAGATAAGTTTGCTGACCTTGTGCAGTGCACTGTACTTTTCCACTGTGCTTTTGTACCTTATATTACATTGCTCTAAATGTTATTTAATTACTTTAATTACTGCACATATGGGACTCTAAATGCTGTGCCGGGGGATATGGCTGAAATTATAGCTGAATTTGAGACAAGACCATAATGATATTCCTGTAATAGCAAGGGACTTCTAAACTAAGGGAAAAGTACAAAGGGGTGGAGAAGAGTTCAGTATTAGCTTAGGTAACTGCTCTATGGAAAAGAAATGCAAAAACATCTAAAGAACTAGAAGTCTTGAGTTCCTCAAAAATACCAGTAGTCTAGAAATTTCTAATCGTGAGTTTCAGTTGTAAAAATATACTAACATTTATGTATTGTCCCAGAGTAGAGAATTATATATAAAATATAGAATTATATACTTTTAGTCTATCAATCTATGTTATATCTCATATGCATCAATCAATACTCTGGACTCCAACTACTAAGGTAGTTATCAGTGCTGTGGGGAAAGGCAATATTTTACTATTTCTTATTTGATACCTGCAGGATATATATGATGATATAATACCTGATACTGTCTGTATAATTAAAATATAAACCAGCTGTGGATCATGCCACCGTTACTGTGAAAGTACAACCTTTATAATTGCCACTAGGTCTTGTCTACAAATAATTGAGTCGTAAGCTTCTAACACATTTTGGTACACTTGCTCTCTACCAATAAGATGCTTTTGCTAATTTAGAAACTAGAGGGTTAGGGTACAAGTGATAAATGGAGGATGGGTGGAAGCCAACAGAAGTGGTGCCTTATTGGGTTGAAGGGTGAAGTTTGGATTTAACCTTTTTATGAACTGACCATAGATGATGGAAGGTATAGTGATTAAGAGGAGTCATGGTATTCTTCTTTAAACAGGTGAGCCTTAAGAGGCCATTTGAAAGAGAGCAGAGTGGGAAAGAGTCATAGTTGGTGAGAGAGCTCCAGACAGTGTTGAACCAGCACTCCTGTCCATACTAAACTGGAAATGTCTTGGAGGAATGTATGAGGAAGTTATAAGGCAGAAGGAACATAGGAAAGGATAAGTGGAATGGAGCTTAAAGAACAACTAACAAATCATTTGTTATTCTAGGGTTGGTTAAATTGTTATTTGTCCAACCTCCTGCTTCTTGTTTCAGTGATCTTCTTTTCTTCAGGTTCCAGTATCGCTATACCCAGCACATCTCCTCTTCTTCAGTGCGGGCAAGAACAAGCTAAAAAATGGCATTGGGACTTAATACTGCTTCTGCGCATTGTTGCATCAGTTATGTAGAGGAACTGTTATCTGAAATTGGATTGTGACAGTGGAACCTGAGAAAAGAAAATCACCGAAACAAGAAGCAGGAGGTGGCACTGAACAAAAGACCTGCACCAGTGAGTATAAGTAGCCCACCTAAGTTGAATCACCCCTAGAATAATGATTACTTTTTCTTTAAGGCACAGAGTGTATTTACCCATAAAAGTCTACATAGTAAAGAGACAGCTTGAAACTTACTGCTTAGAGCCACTACAGGGCTATAACATCCATATAAAATTCTGAATTTATGGGAAGTTGAATGTTACTTTTCTTAAACAGGTATGAATTTGCCATTTACCTACCAGATGTTCTTGTTGTGAATGTTCTTTTTGATGTATTAAAATTCCTCTAAATGGCATTAAAGACTGGAAAAGTAAATATGGTGCTTTCCTAGACAAGGGAGACATTGACAGTCAGGCTGGACAAAAATGTTGTCCCATCCCCCCAGACACAGAACTCATGGGACCTCAAAAAGGAAAAGCAAATTTGGGTAGTTAGATCCACCTCCACATACACAATCAATAAAAACTGATACTTTTAAAGAACAGGGTCTGCCAGCCTAAACTGCTACATTATGAAGCATCCAATCTCACCTGTATGACTTCGCCAGATCAGATTGGCGATTTGGGGGGGGAGGGGGTTGGGGGTTGATGACAGGGCTCCAGTGTTGCATATTGCGGCTACTCATTCAAAAGTTCAAATGGTGACTGAACTGAGTGACAACATGACCCAATGACAAGGTGACAGAAATAGATAGAATATGCAAAATAACTACGCTAGGCGAATTCTCCCTTTAATAAATAACCCCCTTAGTTGCAGGGTTAATCCTCTTCCTCCCAGTTGCACCTCAAGCAATGCCATATGCAAGTTGTATCTTGAGTGTAACTATTGGGGTGTCTCTGTGGGCTCTTCCAGACTCCCTTTACCCAGCTGCACTGTGACTCACCGATACCTTTCCTGAAACACAGATCTTTACTATGGCTCTTGCACTTTTAGGCAAAACACAGAGGAGCCAGAGGGGAAGAGGACCTCGATGGCTGTATGGATCAAAAGACATCAGAATGACAGAAGAGAATAGGGGCAGCACTTGAGCCTAATGGGGTAATTCAGGAAAGTGCGAACTTACCTGCCGATCCTTCGATTCACCTCACCTCGTGACCACTCGAGTCACTTCGTGAGACTGGAATACCTTTAAAGCGTTCACTGATCTCCGCGTGCAGGAGAGAAGGGAGCGCGTACCAGTCTCGGCGAGGTGAATCGAAGGATCGCCAGGTAAGTTCGCACTTTCCTGAATTACGCCTTTAAGAGTGTGATCGGTGAGTACCTTCCCTCTTCCTCTTCCTAATTACCCCTAGACTTAACAAGCCTATGGCTCTCCTTTAAATAACTCCTGCAGCTTTAGTAAAGAGAGTAGCATATAACACATGCTGTATGGTATGTTTAGTCAATGCACTGATGTAAGAGTCATTAGTCTCTTTCATGACAGAGTTAATCTGTTTCTATGTACAGACGCTCCCTGTTGCTGTATGTCTATATGATCTCTAGCTACTGCTAGAGTGTCCAGTGTGTGCACCTGTGACCCTTGGATATTTGTCAGTTTTTTCTATATCCTATAACAGAGAAAGTATACCTATCGAATACTGTTCTGCCAACAGGACCCACTGGTTAACCAAAAGGAGCATTACACATCAATAAATCCCTCCCAAGATAGCTGTAGAATGGGTGTTTATCAGTGCTACTCCTTGCTGACATGCAAATTATTGGCACCAAGTATTGCAGTTTTAAATATGTCTTATCCTTATGACTGTGTGGATGAGCTCATTGGGCTACACTACGGTAGTTAAAACAATGTTTTTTTTTATTACACTGTAGCATTCATACAGACCTTACTGACAGCATGTACAATGCAGAGACACAGCCAAGAGGTGCCACACATTGTATGAATTGGTGAGGTGGGCATTGTTTTGCAATGAAGGTCTAGTCATGTGTTGATTAGACCTGTGTTCCAGTTCTCATGGGAACCTACCAAAACTCTACTTAGCAAATGTATAGCAAGCAGTTGCATGAGCCTTAATTCTTATGATGTGTAAACTATTGAAAATTATTAAAGACAGAATCAGCTTTTCCAAAGAAACAATGTAATTTTTTTATTCTTAAACCCCCCCCCAAAGGGAGGGGGGTTAGGGGCAGCAAGGGAGGGAAGGGGG
>WMED01030737.1:0-10053 GCA_019650415.1 Pipa parva | reverse complement strand
AGGAGAAGAAGGAGCTGCGTGCTGGCTTCTATGTCAGCCAGCGCGCTGTGCAGGAGGCGTAGGGGCATAGCATTGGGAGCCAGCTAATTATAGAACAGCTCATGCTGTGACTGTAATCAATCGGCTCAGTATAAGCTAAGTATTTTAACACTTGTTTTTTATTTTTTGACTTTATGTGTCCTTTAAAATAAGATATGTGCAGTGTGCATAGGGATTTTCATAGTTTTTTTTAAAGTCCGGCCCTCCGTTAGTCTGAGGGACCGTGAACTGGCCTCTTGTGTAAAAAGTTTGGGGACCCCTGCCCTAAATATTAAAAATAATGGTCTATCTACGACTGTACTTAATTTCCTTAAGACACTAGGGTGTATATTATTTAGACCCAGTGAATTATCTATTTTAATCATGTTAAGACGGCATAGTACTTCATCCTGGGTTATACAGGCAACATTTAAAGGAAAATTTACTTTATCTTTATTCATTTCACCTGACATTTCATTTTCCTCTGTGAACACAGTGGAGAAAAACATGTTTAATAAGTTGGTTTTCTCCTTATCTGCCTCTTCCATAATCCCCTCGTTATTTTTTAAGGGGCCAACACTATCAGTTTTAATCTTTTCTGCCTATCCTGAATGCATTAAAGTAGCTTGTTCTTTGAATATGTCTGTTCCTGGATTCTTATCTGTTCCAGTCCAGTCCTAGCCTTCCTGTGTTACAGCAAGCAAAACAACTAAATGCTATGTACTGGCAGGAAGTCAAACATTCAGTTTGTGCATGACTATAGAGCAATTTCAGTTAAACCCTAGGGGAGATTATATATATAAATAAGGCACTATTGCACAAAGATGTGTTCTGAATACATGAATTGTGTCCCCAATCATCTCAATAAGTCAATTGTTTGAAACACTTTTAGGAATTATGTCTTTATATTTATAATATGTATTTAGATATTTATTTAATGGCCTATTAGATCCTGGTAGCTCTCTAAGGCAGCACTTTTCTAATTTATGATTTTTTTTAAATATTAATTTATACATTGCTTTTTACTTATGTGCACTTTAGATGGTATAGTAAAGAAATCTGATCTTTATATGATGTATGTTGAATTCTCTGTAGAGTTTAAAAGGTAGAATGAAATTATTCATGATGTCAACACTGGGAGGATTTACCATATATTGCGGCAAGGTTTGATCACGTCAGAGTTCTCAATCCTGTAGCATAAAATTTTATGCTAATCAGCTAAAGTGGAAATAGCTGAGAGAAGAGGGGCTTTCTTAAGGAAATGGCAATAAATGGAAAAATAAAGAAAATAAGTATATAATAAGTATTTCAAAAAATGTACTTAATAATGACAATTACATATAAAATAACTGTTTTATGACTGGACTGTTCCTTTAACACTTCAGTAAAAAACCATGGCTTAAAAAAAAACAAAAAACAACTTAATATTGGGGGTTATTCACTAAAGTCTGAATTGTTGTATATAGGTGCTAATTTGCCAGATAAAAACAGTCGCAATAGGTTGCTACTATTGCAGTTGCGTCTTTATAATGAGAATATAGTCGCATTCGCGACTCTATTATGGGAAAATTGTTGCAATCTTAACTTGAAAAAATTGTCATGACTTTACAATGGGGAAATTGTCAGGGATTTCCTATGGGAATCCGCTGTTTGCGAATTCAACAATCGAATTCGCATCTTAGTGAATAACCCCATAATCTTGTACCCAAACTCTGATAAATTAAGCTCAATACATATCAGACGTACTAAAGAATTAAAATAATAATTAGAGCACACTTGTTGTCCCTGTACAATATGATAGTTTAAAATGGCAGATTCATGAAATATTGGCTAAAGCAAAAATGTTAAACTCATGTTAAGTTGTTGCTAGTTATTTCCCAGGATTCAAAGGTAGATGGTGGACTTGAGGCGCACTTATCAATCCAGTTTATGATATGAAAGTCATCCATAATCTACTCACACCGAATATCATTTTGGGAAGACATTACACTCTTAAATGAGCTGGTATTTTTTCGTTTTTCAAATGTTTAAGTAGATTCCAATCAAAAAATAAATGAAAGTTTACAAAAATTCCTGTCACGCCAAACATGACACCCACCTTAAAATAATCTAATATGTGGAAATTGCAAATGTTTTATTTAAATAGATATTAAGTAATATTATTTAGAATATTAGTATTCTTAATAGTTTTAAAACTTTTTATATTTGAAAATGACCTTTAGGCCATTGGAATACAAGAAAATTCACTGAACAGAGGTTACATCACTAGCACAGAATGGGATTCTTTAATGGAATGGCAGTCAGGCTGTGGAAAATGCCGTCTTTGTCCCAATTTAAAAATGAGTTGGATGCTTTTTTATATAAGACAGTTAAATTAATTCAGCAGTGATTAACCCAGAAGGTAATATAAAATGTATTACTTACTCTGAAATCCTTTTCAGAAGGCTGAATTGAGACCTGTTCTCTAGTTTTTTCTATATCATTTTATTCTTATGGATTGAACTGGCTATAATTTGGATACTGTTATAATTAATGCTCTCATTTTTTAATGAACAGTATCTACTGCACTCTGTTACTTGTGACAGTGTTGTTTTTGTTACCTACAAGAGAACTGTGCAACCTTTGGTGAAGAATTGAGTACACATTGTCTACAGATCTTAAAGGGGATGGAAAGTTAAAATTATTTTTTTTCTACAGCATTTATCCAAAAGATAGTACTCATATATTGTTATTATTATTATTTTCATTTTCCTATTATTATCTACCTCATTATTTACTTCTTTTGGTTACACTATTTCACAAACTAGTAATAATGATTGAAAATTAACTCAACAAATACCCATTATTATGCTAGAATGCGTCATAATGCATTCAAATTGTTAATATATATCATGTATCATTTATTAACACATATATAATCAGTTAAATAAAGGGAAGTTAATGCATTAAAAATACATGACTAACAAATTGGATTTCAGCAAATCCACTGGAATACTCCATGGAATCAAGGCAAACATTTTGCAGTTTACTGTAGAAATCTAAAAAATCAAAAGTATTTTCTTCTGCTTTTAAATAGATTTTGACAGACTAAAAACGGTTGGAAGCCCTTGAAGGGACAGCTAAAATAAACACTCTAATTGGTTGCCCTGGTCACAGAATTATAAGCTATAAGAGGATTTCACACCACTTCCCTCATTGCTCTATGTATGATTGACATTTTATTTATGTATTGAAATACATAGGTCAATGCCAGAATGCAGTAATCAGCTAGGAGGAAAGGCCAGACAGAGTCTAGAAAACCCAATTATTATATTCATTTACAAATTACTTGACAAAGTTATCTCACAAAAGGATGACAATGCAGCTGAGTTTGAAGTGCATAAGAGTATTATACTTTTATTTATTAAGCTAAAAAAGCTTCACAAAAGATCAGTACTTAACAAAGTATTTTGTGAGCACATATTGGGCCTCACTGACTAAAGTCAGAATAGTTGCATAAAGCTTTGGATTCACATCTATTCTCCACTTCCTCATGTTCTTTTATTGAGCAAACGCTGCAAAGTGGTGAAGACGAGACCAATTCAGGTGGCTATGCTAGTCACGATCTTACAGAGCTCTTCACATCATTTTGTGTGCATGTGCACAGGTACTTCTACTATTGACTAAGCAGAGGAGTGGTGTGAAGATGCAAATGTTACTAGGAGAACTGCTACAAATTCACCTGCTTGACTTTTCTACTTCAGACTTGCAAATTGGAGGCTGATGATGAGTGAGCTATTCAGTGTTGCCTAAGGCGACTATTGATTCAAAAGTGACAATGGCGACTGTGATTAAGTGACAACATGATCTAGGGACAAGGTAACATAGAAATAAATAGAATATTCACAGAATAAATTAAGTGGGATATGGTGAGACTTATGTCACTGACCTTCACTTGTCGAATTTGCCTCGATCCACATAACTTCTCATCCTAATTCTATCCAACTGATTACGCCACTCTACGCATGTAACTGTGATTGCCACTGTCTGCCTGTTCAACAAGTATATTCTACATTTAGTCAGTACTGAGAAGTGAATTTGCTTCTGTTTTTGGCAATATGACTCAAATTGTAAAGAGGTGAATTCAAACTTTAGTCAGTGAGGCTCATTGTGTTTAGTACAAAAAATACAATTGATATTATGGTACTGTAGGGTTTCACTCAAAGGTTTCAGTAGTCTTGGGGTATAAAAGTACTGCAAACAGTGTCTTTCTGGAAGGTTTGGCTTTATTTACACAAAAAATTGAACTTAAATACAGCCTTACTTGGCAAAACAAAAAAAAAACATAAACAGTTCAGGTTTTCACACCAACTTATAACTTCCCCCCTTTCCAGGAATCCCTCTCCTTTAGGGTCTCAATGGTCTTTTTAGTCCAGCCACACCATAGTGCTTTCTTAGTCTGTTTCCAAATGAACCCCACCCACAGGGTTTTTCCACCTGCCTTTTAACACTGTTCTATTCTACAGCTGGAGCCAATCTTAAGAACTGGGCGGTACTCCAGCCATATGAACAGAGTGTGGGGGAAACATATCTTCCCTTCCACAGCACACCTTTATATCCACTACAGTACATAATGTGGGCTTTTACCTTTCATTGCATTTTTTAAAGATAAGCCAAACACTCTTAAACCAAATGCTGAAAGCATTCTACACAGAGCTAAAGAAGGAGTACATTAACTTTATTTCCTGGTTGGTTGCCATAGCATTAATTCTGGTAATGAGTGACTCCTCCAATCATATCCCTTCTAGATGATTTGGAGGATCTGATTATAGGAGAGTCTTTCCTTTGCCTCTTCTTCACCAACACAGCTTGGAGGTAGATGTTGGGGCTTTGGAAAACAGATGGGCATTCTGAATCATTGTTTATTTCTAAATGTCCACATATACTATTCATCTCAAAGGGTCCCCTACACTCCATGCAGCTACTTGTATGTGTGCCAGACAGGTTCACCTTAACATTAGTAATAGTTTAGCACTTTTTTGATACCGCTAAATTAACCCAGGACAGATGAATTTACTACAGAAGTTTTAGGTTGCACTGGCAAGTATCTCTTATCTCGTAGAGGACTGAATGCTCTCTTTTCTTTACAGAAGATTCTTCAAAATTAATATGGTACTCATTTAAAGGGCTATTATCATTCTAAAAAATCTCAGTTTAAATAATCCTGTTTTCAAAATATTCCTATTTATAATAACAATATAAACTCTATTCTTGCTATAACTTCAAAACTGTTTTGCGTAGCAGCCACTCGTGCGGGAAATTATTTTTTGGTGGGAAACCCCCATTTCTCATTGGCATTTGGCCATTTTTTCTCCTGAGGAAGCTGTTAAATACAGTGAAACGTGTTGAGAAGGCAATTACACATCACACGCCATTTGTACATTTTGGGCTCTGCATTCGTTGATGGTGTTTGTTGAAGCTGTCCCTTATGAGTGGCTGGGGTTTTGTTTGGCTCATCATTTACCAAGCTGTAAAACTGTTTTCAATCTACATATTGAGATGATCGCTTTTTTGATTTTGTTTTGGTTATGTAGGCCTGATTGGTGAAATACCCCTTACTGGTACTAGGAGCACTGCCATTCCGAGAGGATTCTCTACATCTTTTATTGTGCAAGGCTTGATATTATATTATGGTCTGGTGAGAAGATTGTATTGCCATTCACGTGGTGTTTTATTCACCATTTACATTATCACATTGTTCTAAGAAACTTTAGGCACATTTGGGTCTTTTTTTTTACCTTTCATTTATTCATATGGTAAAGCACTTTTAGTGCGTTTTGTGTTTTTGTGCTTTCTTCTATAGTTCTCGTTTTTAGGGAAAGCAACGTCTGTATCATGAAAAACCACCCTCCGTCCATTGGCTAGAAATACCTGAGCTTTACTGATGAAGACAAGAAAGTTCAAAACAGATATGTCTAAATTGGGAGTTCTATGCCAGTGAAAGCTTGTGTGACACTCTTAAAACACTGGTTGGGTGACAATCACAGGCTCACAATGGTAAACACTGTAAAATTTGCAAATGGTCCTTTTCTTTTGTAGAGACTACTTTGCATTGATGGGTAAATACAACTATTCATCAATGTGCAATGTGTAAAGGAGACTGAGGAAAGCATTAGTCAGTTACTCTTTTTAAATCAAATTACTCCTTATTGAGTTTGAAGAGTGAATATGGGTAGAGAGAGCAATGCTTTTTGTTGTATTTTACAAGCATGGACAAAAAAGGAAAAACAGGGAGGTAAGTGGTGTTGTCAAGGGGAAGTCAAGTTGAGGCTCTTATCTTATGATTTCTGCTGTCTGTTTTAATATGCTTTTAAAACTTAAGGATGATTGATTAAATCCCATAAAATCAACTGTAGAGTAACTTTTTTAGCTGCATTTCCATAGAAAAAAACCCAGCGGAACAAATCAATCCTTTAACTGGATTGCACTCTGTTTGTATACCAATATCTTAGTGTTACAGTGTTACAGTGTTTATAATTGGACTGTTACATTTCATTTATTTTGGTTTATTTGTGCAAAGTACCATCATCAAAGACCAGACACTCCAAATCTGCCAATTACTATTTTCCCTTTTGTATTTTAGACGCCCAATGCAGTAAATAATAAATGAAACAATTTCGAAATAGGTTCATTGACAGCTGGAATTTTAGTCCTGCTGCTGCCTCAATAAATGTCATTCATGGCTTTAAACTCAGTCTTAAATTTGTCAAGCAGGCACCATGGTGATTGTTTTTAAATATTATTTGTAATCTTTTATGTGAAGAACACTTTCATCTTCAGAGATAACGAGTAAGTATCATTTTGGCAGTAATATCCTCTGTTGGCTTAAGGCCTAAACTTTTAAATCCAATCAAGAAAGAGCAATTTTCCATAACATAACACATTTTGATTGATTCTACTCTTCTTTTTACTTTGTGTGTTTAAAGGCTTTCAAACAGCAGTTTGATCAGGGGAACCATTTTATCATTAAAGCAAAAAACTAAGATTTTTACTTCATGCCACAGATAAATCTACATGTAGTTTATATCAGGATTGAAACATAGGGCCTTTCACTTCTCAATATTATAAAGCCAGCAGTCTTCTGGATTAGAATGTTGTGCATTTATTCTATTCTTTTGGCTTGTGCTTCACTGGCTGGCTGTACTTTGCATTGCATTGGCAATGTTCTGAATTAATGACTCCTACTCTTCCAACTATGATTTTTGTCACCTACCTTGAGCTTCTCCTGACTGATTTTTTACAAATTTTGACCCCTGCAAAAAGATATAAAAATCTATTTCTCTTAAAGAGTGTACCAGCTTAAAACCAGCTTCATGGTATCATGGTATCTTGGTATCCTGAGTGCTTGTCAGTCAAGTTCTTGATACGTAAATTATTTTCTTGCTTCTGTGCTACATAGGCAGCAGGCATCTGGTTAAGGCATTCTGTGTGCTTGATGTCTATGAGGATAGTCCTGACCTGGATTAGCTGTTGTTCAGATACACTTGATGTGCTCAGGTGCTGCGTATCCTGCACTCATCAGCCCTATATAATCCCAGTCATATGCAGTTCATGCTGCTCAAACTGTTTTCTGTATTTCTGGCACCTGGCTAAGACTTTTCTCTCTTTGGATTTCACTTGAAGGTGTTGACCTTCAGCTTTAACTTTTGGCCTTGAAACCTCACTGCTCCAATCTTCATCAGCACTGAATATTTTGAATCTTCATTGCCTGCTTTTAATTTATGACCTTGATTCTTTGCTGGCTGTCCCAACCATTTTCCTGCCTGACCCTGAAACTACTTATCCCTTGCTTATTCCAAACTAGGCTCATTCACTATATCATGCTTGGATTCTGGATCGTGGTTAATTCCTCAGCAGAAAGACTTGTGCCACAAAAGGACACATGATTCATATGAATCACATGTGTTCAGTCAGCTGCAAGTACACATTTTGAAAAAAAAGTTCTACAGTAATGCCTAGTTAAACGGTCTAATAAAATCATTGTAGTATTTATAAGAAAGTTCTTTTATAAACATGGATAATTCAATTTAAAGATATAATATGTACATATTAATTCAGAGGAGAATAGAACCTCCTTGATGACTTCAGGTTGAATTGATTGTCTCACAATGAACTAAGCTTCATAGTAGACTATTTCAAAAACATTGGGAAAATGATCTAGTATTTTCAGTTAATCATCTCACTTATTCAAAAATGCCACCGTTCATTTGTAATTAAATAGTATTTAATTTTTGTAAGTATAAATGCCACTTTTATTTAAACTTGAATGTGAACACACACGATTGTATAGTTAAAAGGAAGGAAATTTAAAAAAAATAAGCTTTTAATAAAACTAAACATTGACCAAAAATCATAACTGTGTACATTTATGCCAGCTAAACTTGTAGGCATGTACAGAGAAATTATAATTATTTATGAGAACATCAGAAACAGTTTTAGTTTAATGTTTACACTGGATAAAACAATGAAATAAAGCATGCAAGGCTTTTATAATAACTGTTATGCATATTTTAACAAATGGTAATGCCTAAAATAATGTGTGAACACCAATATTACTTCTTAGTCCTTAAAGGGGCACTAACTTTTATGCAGACGTTAAGTAGTAAGTAGGGCAAAATATGACTGGGGGTGGTACCTTTTCATGGAAAACTGGCCGGTACAAATCACACACACATTTTCTGGTTGCGGGAGTTTTCCAGTGCTGTTTAATAAATCATCCACATGTCACATGAAACAACTACTGAGGAGAAATGCTTCTCACTAAGGTATAGTACTGTATATGTAAAGATGTAATGTGACTATAGTTCCCCTTTAAATAAGGACTGATAAACTTGCTGTCTGTTGAACTTTGAAGTCCATCATTCACTAGTATGTACATTTTGACAATCACTTCGCATTAAAGCTAGGATGTTTATCGCAAATTTTATCACAATCATTAAAGTAACTGGTGTCACTGGGCATACTGCAAGGAGAAATTAATTCTGACTACACAATATAAGTTATAATAACAGTGGCCATAATTCTTTAAACATATTTTTACTTGGTCATATTTTATTGATAGCATTAAAGTTCTGAAATTTGGAGGTAAAATTATACACCACATCATGTAGAAATATATTTACAATGTCCTACAAAATGGCATGCAACCTTCTTGAAAAGCAAGGGCAGGCAGCTTCACACAAAAATTGAGTTTATTCTTACCTCTTAGGCACCAGAAGTGCATTTTCTTTGCTAATTACCTTGTTCCAAAGCCCTACTTTTTCACAACTGAGGACCTTTTTTCTTCTCCTCAACTGATCTAATTTACAAATATTTTACTTCCAACTACATATACCTGCCATCAGAAATGCTGAGTGCTTGACAGAAAAAAAGTAAAGCAATTGTTACCTTTCTAAACTTTTTAAATGTTCTGAGAATTTCTTCTCTGCTCCACTAAGGAAAAGAACATGATTAATTTGGGAAACTGACCAGCTTATTCTCTAGCTGTATTTTAATACCCTTAGGGTGAACATTAGTTTACGTTGATTCTACAAAGATTTCAGTTTTTCAAGCTAAAGTTGTCATTCTAAAGATTTTTGGCATGAGTGAACTGTATAGAAGTGTGGTTCCTGATGGAGTTCTCTCTGTGAACGTCCATTCAGCTGCTTTCACTATGCTGGACAAAATCTCTGCAATTATGAGCTCCAAGAAGAGTAGATTTGTAAATTTCATTTACTTTCTTTTAGTTTTTCATTCCACATATGCATCAAATTATTTCTTATTTTTCCTTTTAAATCAGTTAAATGACCAATGTAATCATCCATTCTTGACTGACTTTTCATCAACCACATGCATAAAAGATACAAAAATATTGTTGAATAATGATTGATTTAAATGATATTTATTTGATTAATTAATAAATGTATTACCCCCTAAAAACTTTTGCACAATATTGCCAATGATAGATAGATAGATAGATAGATAGATAGATAGATAGATAGATAGATATAGATAGAT
>WMED01030734.1:0-10053 GCA_019650415.1 Pipa parva | reverse complement strand
GGAGTCAACTAAGACTCCCTTTGTGTCAAATCCAGCTTTCCACCTGTGAAAAAAACACCTGGTGGAGCACAGGACCAGGGGCCGCAAACTAGCATCCCAAGGGCCGCGAGTTTGAGATCCCAGGTCTAGGTTCTGATTTAAAAAAAAAAATTGCAAAAAAATACATTTACATATTTTCATATATTTTGTGTTATTTGCAGGTTAATGAACGGTGATTTTATGTGTTTTAAAAGAACCCAGGCCATTTGTCAATTTTATAGATATTGTTATTTAAAGGTCTGCATTGGCTAAGTAGCAAAACCAAAAACAGTACAATTGAGATTGGGTTGTCCTGGTGTGGGGTGCTCCCATCTACCTTTATATCAATGATGACACAGTACAGAATTCAAACAATCTAAGCTATTAAGCTACTCCGGTTGTGCTCCACACTTTTTTTTCTCTCTCAACTCACTGTGGCTATGACTGTTAAATATACAGCAGGATTTTATGTTTCATGACAATCATTATATTATTTTAATTAAAACAATTTTCTGATTTGCATTCTATTTAGTAATTCCAATAAAATCCCATGACTGGTAGATATTTGTAGATCCCACACACATCAATCACTTACCTGTCTGTGTTCACTACCAATAGCAAGAAACAAATACCATGGGGGGAATTCACAATAGTGCGAAGTGAGGTGTGGATCCTTCGCCTCACTTCACCCTGACTGATATGCGCTCGCTGATGTCCGCGTGCAGGACATCAGCGAGCGTATATCATTCAGTGCGAAGTGAGGCGAAGGATCCACACCCCACTTCGCACTATCGTGAATTCACCCTCAGTTTTTTTTACAACATGTTGACAGGTGCATAGTGGATGAACAAAAGAGTTGTGATTTTCACATAGCAATTCTGAATGACAGATGCAATTAGTTTGATTTCAAAATAAATCCCATTGATGATGATGACCACAAGAGTTCCATACAAAGAAATATCTAATGCTCTCAGTTTAAAAAATCATACATTTTACAGATCCTGATTTGCAATAAAACCTCCTGTATCTATGTTTAGAAATAATTGAGCCACATCATCTCACATTCATGATGTCATTTATAGGCATGAATCAATTTATGAAAAAAAAGTACAATTTGCCAATCAACTGCATATTCTGAATAGAACGTATTGCTTAAGAATGATGCTCTCCACATCACTTAAAAATATACTGTATACTTTACTAGATTCACTTGCTTTAACATTGTTATTTGTTTATGCAGGTAAAGCTTTGCTTTGCCAGTGTTAACCTTAGCCTGCAGCTTTGTATTAGAGATGAAAGTGTATTATTGCAAAAAAAAAATATAAATAAATAAATAAACAATACAAATAGTAAGCATTATTGCAAACAAATACAAAGAGTAAGCATGATTGTCAGATAATGTGAATCAAATAATAAGCTGTGAAACTATTACATTCTGGACTCTAACATGAATATGTATTGGCAACTGTGCAGGGTTTATTAATGAATGAGCTCACCTGCTGTAGAAAGGAAAAACTAAGGACAGTTTGCCATAAAACTACAGTTATTAAGAGCAGATCAATGAAACCTAATAACACACAGATGGATGACGATCTTCCCAGCATGAAAGCCCATAAGGAAACAACTTCTCTTTTCTAACTATGTGAAAATATTTGTTTTAAATAGACAAAGTTTGGCAGGTCTTAAATGGTGATTAGTGACTTAACAGCATCAAATAAATGGTACTCAAAGTCATCATCATCATCAGCTATATGAAGATATCATTCTGGTGAACAGGAATTACATACTGTAACACCACTCCCGAGTTTTTCCTTGTATTTATTCATCATCAATCATTGCAGGTTTTCTTTTAATTTTTCAGTTTGTTTATTGTTTTATTTTATAATTTGAGACCAGAAAAAAAAAAAATGAAGTATGTTGTACAATAGATGAAAACACTACATTTGCTCGGTAAACTGGACTGAAATCAAAATGTCAGAATATAAAGGCATTTGTGGGATGTACAGTATATTTGCATGAAAAAGTAAGTAAACCCTTGCACTTAATGCGTTGCATAAAAGCCAAGAACGGTATAACTTGCGTTGTCTGTTATTAGTTCATTTTGATTGGTTTTGTCTATGACTGTGACTTAGATAACAATCAGACCTCATTTTATTAGTGATCAGCCCAGTAATCAGAGCAGACATACAGATAATTCCAATTTATATTACAGCTATAAATCATTATAAATGTTACCATTTCGATTTGACCAGTAGGCAGAAAACATAACCTTTTATTATTAACATAGCAAGTAGGGACAGAGAAGAAAGGGAACGCAGTTAGGCTAGTAGTGGATAGAGATCTTAGAGTATGTAACATATAGGGGTTGGGGAAGCTGCTACCAGTTCCCTTGGAGGGGAGGACCCAGTTCAGATTTTGGGATCCCAACCAGTGTATGTATGCCACAGACAGAGATACGTGAAGCATGAATATGAAAACAGACTCTGCAATATAAAGAGAAATGAATGTATTTTACAGAAACGTAACTAAAAGATCAGATAATAAATACTGGAATTGTTTGTATCCTGTGCCCTGCAATCATATCAATCCTGCAGCAACAGTGAAAAGGGCCACTCTTCTTTAGTAAAGTCACACAGTTTGATGCAATCACTGCTGAACATTTTTCCAGACAGAGAAAGAGGAAAATCACCAGCAGGAGTCATTTGGCACCTGTCCATATGCATTTACCCTAGGCATGAGACAATGACAGTTAAACTATGCAAATATCTCAGGCACTCCAGTAGATAATAAAACCAATCTTTATTGTTTCAAGTTAAAAACATACAGCATTCATTGTAAAGCTTTCAGTGTGCTCCCCATCCTGCGCATTTCCTGCACTTAGTCATAGATAGTCTCAAAGATTAGGAGAAAATATCACATGACTATAACTCTTGCTTTCTCCATCATTCTGTCCAATCCCTGTTATTTATCCACACATTTGTTTTATAGAGCTTCCACTCATACTTTTACAACTGCCCCCTATAGAATAAAGGTATTTACAAGGTTCATTACTGATAAGTCTAGATCCACACTACACCCTTTCATTGGCTATTGGGAAGCAAAAGGTTTTGCATTAGGACTGATTTTCAACTTTGTTGTGCTGACTGAGTCAATAACCACTGTACAAAAATGACTTTTACTTGTAGAGTGACTGCATGAGGTGGACGGGGGTGGTTCAAAGAGTGTGCAGAGAAAGATGGTGATGGGTACTGCTAAGGTGTGGAAGGATTGGCAGTAATCATTGATGGGCATGCTGATATTAAGGCAGACAATCATATTGGGTGTGTGAGGAGATTAACAATTATTGTGTACAACAGAACGTCTGAGGATGAGAAGATACAAATTTGAAGTGCTGAATTTGTGGAAGTATAAAGCAAGTGGTTGGAAAAGAGCCAGACCAAAATGACAGAAAGCAGTGAGTAAAACAAGGGAGAAACAATTAGCAGTAGCTGACAGTTGCTAAAGGCAATAGTAGAAGAGAAATTGTAAGTGGTCAGAATGAGAAAGAGGCTGATAAAGAGAGAGGGAAAAGGAAGTTATATGAGCCTTGAAGTTGTGGACAATAGCATCATTCTACTTTGTCTCACTGCTGCAGAGTGCACATTCTTAGCACACAATTAGCTGCAAACTGAGTTCCATAGTACTTTAACAACATAATTAGAAGCTTGAACCTAACTCATCCCTGTCTCTTTGATGGAGTCATTCATTAAATGTCGAATTTGCCTTGCATAGTGACTTCGCATCTGTTCGTGTCAATACAATTAGGAAGTCACAAATTCACTTCTCCTTATTCATGAAACAGCGGACAGTGACAGACGCAGTCACATGCGTTGTATAGTGTAGTCAGTTGCACAATAGTAGGATGAGAAGTCATGTGGAGTTAGGAGAATTCCTCCAGTGAAGGTCAGTGACATCAGTCTCAACATATCCCACTAACTGTATATAAGTGAAAAATATTTATTTTTATGTCACCTCCTGCCTAGTTTATGTTTAGTAGTAGACTAATTTAGTCGCAGTTGCCGTTATTTTTAAATGAATAGTCACCTTTAGCACTGGAGCCCTGCCATCAACCCCTCAATTCGCCACTCTGATCTGCTGAAGGCAAACAGGTGAATTCGGGGTAGTATGCACTGTAGAATCCGCTCCTTCGACAGACTCAATCACATTACCTGTGCATGCATGCGCAAATTGATGCGTAGAGCTTCAAAAGTTCACAACTGGAGTAAGCGTCAGAATTGGTCGCAAATTCATCACATCACAGAGATTTTTGAATAAGCAGAGTTAGAGAAGTCACAAAAGGACGCCAATATGGGCATTTGCATGATAGTTTGGGCTTTAATGAATGACCTCCACATTTATCTTTACCTCCCTCCATCCCTTCTCTCAGCTTTCCTTCTTTTGTATCTCTCTTTTACCTACAATATGCAGGAACAGATGCTAGGACATAATACAAACTAGACTGGTTCTTGCTTTGTGTTGGCATAGTCATTTACCATAAGCATGGCCAATATTATGGACATAGAACTAACAGTACGGTGCTTTCACCTTCCAACTTCAGCTGGGGTGATACATTTTTTGTTTATACAATCAGCACTGCTTTGCATTTGGACATATGTATTTCATGGGTTATGAAAAGGGATGTTGTGATGTGGTTACCATAAAATCTCTGTGGAAGTGCATGGCAAATGTCTGCTTAAAAATCAATGCAGTCTTCAGCATGCATCTAAATGGACAACTAATCAGTACTGCAGCATGTGAATTTCATGTGTCTGGGATGATCCCTTAACCTTTACTAACACTTATATTATAACATTTGCCTATATTTTGGGGACTAATGTAATAGGAGAAACATTGCTAGATAAATTAATTGTTGATTTTCAATAACAACAAAAAAATTCACGCGCACTGTAATCAGCTCTGAAGTGCTAAAATTGAATGCTTGAGTAAGAAGTGACTTCAGAGGTTACAGCCAAAAATCTACTTTAAATGTATCATTCTTTTCTAAACTAATAAACAAAAAGATTCTACTTTACACAACTGCAGGCGAGCCGATGGATTAAATCACAGCGCAGTCTTTGTGTGAAGCCAAATGACAAAATTACGGCAATGACATCACCCTAAGTTGAAAATTGCAAGAATGAAGGTAAGATAATTTGAAAAACACATGAAATAAAAAGTTAAGACCAACTGTCTTTAAATACCACTGCAATATACAGTTAATTCCCTATCTCCAACAGCTACTGTAACGAAAGATTTTTATTGGCAGGCTTGATATTTTAAAGCTCTTTTGGCAGAGCACTATAATGTATTAGGGTAGAAACCAGCATAAAGATGGAATTATAAAGCACGTTTCTACCAGCCTAGGAAAATGTGTACACATCTATAATATTAGATATCTCTAATGTTCTAAATGGCTAGAAATATGAATTTAAGCACGTTGTAAAAGCTTAAAACTTCTAAAAGATTAACCTACAGTACGGAATTAAATTTCCTTCAACTCCTGCTTTTGTTTTTATTATTATTACTGCAAAATGTCTGTAATTTTCTACACAAGTGGCTAGGTGGACTTCATTCACCAAACAGGACAAGTTGTTAGAAACATTACATGACTTTAATCTTTATCAACTAACTGTAGGTCACAGCGTGATAATGATTCAATAACCCTTCTGTATTCCCATCAGTTGGTTTCTTAGCGACTTGAGAATCATAACATGAAATCTGAAGGAAGACGGTGACCCAGATCATTAGAAGAGCATTAACCTGGAGTTTGTTGGCAGCAAGTACCCTTTATTCCTATGCAGTTCATAAATAAAATAACTAAAGGTTCTGAGTGCATTTTGACTTGATGTTACATTCTTCATATTTCTGCTCTGGCTGTTTAAGAAAATCGCACACGTTGAAGGCTAAGCAAAATGAGATGTATGAAATCCAGGACAAGGTTCATTTTGAAATCCCAGGTCTACCAGTCGCTTTCCTCTGTAATGTTGTTTTCACTTCTATTTATGCCAATCTTATGCATCTTGCGTGCAACATATTTTTTTTTAGCTGCCTGATAATAGTTATTTCTTATCTTGGCTCTTTATCAGATTCACTTCTACAGTGCTCAGGCTATAGCAGTTTACAAGTCCTCCACCAAGCCAAGTTCAGAAATTGCCATGCAAATTATCAGCTAGTGCAGCTGGGAATTATACAGTACTTAATAACAGTAGATATATTTTGGTGCAACATGTGTTAAATCTAAGACAGCTGGGAAAACTGGAAAGGCATTTCAGTACAAGTGCACATTTTACATGTAAAGTCTTGCATGGCTGAATAAACTTCTTGTGTTGACAAAAAACTGTGTCCTTTCCATTGGAATCTGTTTACTCTACATAGAAATGTCATTAGGTGCATAACAAATCTTACACCATCATTCAGATTAGGTATGTAGACTTGTTTACACCAGTTTAGAATTTTGTCAATTTAAAAAAAAATTGCATTTTCTTATCCACTCCATCCACTAATAATTCCAATAATTCCACTAGTGTTATTATGCAAACCCAGTTTTAGTTGGGACACCAGGTAAAATGCAAATTAAAACAAACATCATTGATTGCACTGAAATGTCATTTTGTTTAGGCATTTCATTGCAAAAAATAAAATCTATCATTTTATTGGAGTTTAATTTTTACCTTCAACTTTATTTATTTTTGTAAATATACCGAATACTCCAAATCCAATGCATGTAAAACATCTCAGAATTGTTGGGGCAGTTACAATGTATGGCTGGAAAGTTTGCAGAATGAACAAATACACCTAGTTTGGAACAACTAACCAGGTAAAAATATGTTTCTCCAAGAGGCAACCTTCAGCTTGCCCTACAAGAGTTGAAGTCCTTCCCAGGGATTGTGATAATCCCTGGTATGCTCGTGTTATATCACAAAGGTGTGTCTTTCTGCACTCTAGGTACAATACTTGAAGCCTGATGATGCAGTTTTCTATGTGGCGTGACCCTGGCCCTCATTTGTATGAATAGTTTGAATTTAACATCTATAGTGAATATTGTACACTACAGGTAGATGCCAGATATCCTTGTTGTGCTGATACTTTTATAGCAAGATAATGGATTCACTACTAGAACTTCACTGGTTTTGTCTACCTTCTGTCCTTTCAGCACATACAATGCCATCATGGTTGGTCTTGTCAACTTTTGGGATTTCATCAAATGGTCCATCTGAATTCAGATGAGTTTTTGCTGCTCTATTCTCCACCAGGACCCTGCCCTGCATATAACACCTTTGGGGTGGATGTCCCCTTTTGTTTCTGTATCTCATTTGTGTTTATTATTTTTATTTTGTTATATTAAATACATTTCTTTTGCACAACTCTTTAATGTTATGTGATCATTTTTGTGAGTAGGGTACTTTTGGGAAAATAATGCCTATGTGTTCTAGATAATAAGCCATTTTTGATTAATGTCTCACCTGTGGCCTTGTATGTTTGAGTGTTGTTGTCCATTTTTTCTTTTTATAATAAGATTTATTTTTCTTCTCTGTATTTTATTAACTTTAGAGCTCATAATAACATGCCATTCTAAGCATTAAAGTAATGTAAATGTCAATCTAAAGTGTGGTTTAATGGAGGAGCAACTTCATACACATACTTGTGAATTCTGAATAAATCAGAAGAAGGCAGTAGGCTGCAGCTGTTAAAGCAAGGGTCTGCAACCACTGGTCCCGGACCATTGCCAGTCCACGGACCCCTTGGTACCGGGCCACATAGTGGTGATGCGTGCATAGGAAGTGCGTCACCATCATGCAGCTGGCAATACGCGTGGACCCCTCCACCCACCTTCACAGTCTGCCAAACTATTGCTGGGAAGTTGGAGACCACTGTCTTAGAAGTTATACAAGATTCTGAGAAGCAGCTGCATTAAGAAACTGACTGTAAATTGAAAAGAACTGACATTAGTAAATATTATATACTGCAAAAAATAATTAACATTGTCAAAAACACAGGCAACTATCTGTTGACTACTAAATGTTTCCTTTCAGGATTACATTTAGTTTTCTTATTGCAGCCTATTCCGTTACATGTATATATTATCTATCTGCAGCCGATACTTACATCACTAATGGCCCAGTTAGTAAAGTGCACCTCATCAATCTGTAAAGGTGTTTTCTGTCACTTTACTGCTAGAGCTCCCGCTATTTATCAAGCAAAAACTCATACGTTGATGAATAGTGCTGTGTCTTAAATGGGTACCTTGAAGTTTCTGCGCCTTCAAAACAACTTAAAGATAAATAAATGCTTCCCTGAAGCACATCTATTTTTAACTTTGATTTCTTCTTTCTTTGTAAGTGAAATAACCACAAATACAAACATTTTTGACACTGATACTTGCAAAGTGTATTTTTTGTTACTTTGTGAAATCTCATTATACTTTTTCGTATTTTACACCTTCAAAAATAATTTTGGCACGGATCATATAGTAATAAAAATGTGTCCCCTAATCATGTTTGTCAGATTTGTACCAATACAATCCTTTACTCCTTTAACAATAAAATATATATAAATATTAGCACAGATATTAGATTTCTAGAATTGTGAAAACAGTTTAAAAGGGGCCTGTACACCTTTATTTAGTGTAGGAATATTACAAGGCATGGGTAGTAGATTACTGATTCTTGAACCAGGGAATTATTCTGATTTTTACCCGAGATGAGGATAATTTTATTTTGCCTTGTGGGTTTTTTGACTTCCTCTTCATCAATATTGCAGCCTAATAGACTAAACTGGGTGGACTTGTGTCTTTTTTGGCCTTACAAAAAATATTGCTATATTACTTTGTATCTGTTTCATAGCAGTAAAGTCACAGAATACAATACTGATGCTACTCACCTTTCTTATATGGAAAATGAAAGTAAAACCTAGTATTGGCCTAAAACAATGCATCATGGTATTTATAGGTATTTCAATTTTTATAAAGATTATAACATGGCAGATTAGAATTCTCTTTGATCCAGTGACAGAACAAGAAGTCTTCTTTCTATCGTGTAACTAAATACCCTACATCAAATTGTAGGAAATGCATGCACTAAATCTAAAGCATCCCTGAAACATATTAACATGGCAGCATATAAGTTAACCAAAGGTGTCATTAGGCACTAACTGGCACTTCTAAACATGCTAAAAAAAGACTGGGGGGGGGGCGCTTATTCATGAAGGGTCGAATTGTTGTGTAAAGGTATGAATTCACATTTATTCACCATTTGCCTACATTCAGCTATTCATGAAACTTTGCGATGTGGCGAATTTTAAACCATTTCGTATGCGTATGACAGCCAAACTATCTCTATCTATGTTCAATTCCGATCCTATGTTAATTGTTGAACATTGAGTCAATTTATTAATCTTTTTAGTTACTATGGAGGCACAGGACAATCCCCCTCATTGCTCTTTCTCTGGTTTGTAATGTTTGTAGCCTTGGAGATGTCAACAGAGGTACATCACTGTCCATAGAATTGCCATTTTAGTAGCGCTGGTGTCTGTATTGACCGAAATCTAAAGCTGCATCCAGATCTGGCTTAGGAACATCCAATAACCCATATATAACCAGAGGGAGGTAAAACCTATTGGGTAACATTTTCTATGAGTGGGAAATTATCAGATATTGTTGTAAACAGAAACCAGCTTCACTCTAGGACATTCTCAAAGACATCTGTCTCTTTCTACATTTGACCCACACCCTTCCCTTCCCAAGTAGTAATTACAGCTGCTCTGGCAGATACATCCCTAGAGAACAATATTTATGTTTTTGTTAATATTTATATTTTCACTTTAACTCTGATACTTAAAGCTCTTGTCAGCTTCAGAGCCCTTTTGTCAGCAATAAATTGTTGTCCTAATTGTTGATTGTCTCGCTTGCATTTAACATTCCTGTTGATTACTCTCAAGATCACAACCTTCAATTTGGCACTGCTGGATTCCGTTCCATTTGTCCTATTTAATGCATGT
>WMED01030733.1:0-10053 GCA_019650415.1 Pipa parva | reverse complement strand
ATATATGTGTATTTTCAGTGTCTTTCTGCCATCTTCTCTCTCTCCTTTATCTCTATGCTTCTTTATAAACTTTATAATATTCTACATAACATATTTATGTCATCAAACACTACAATGCACTCAAATAAACATCTGAAATCAAAGCCTCATACTTATTTATTTTCAACTAACCTTGTCCCTTTAGCCATATAAATTTACAGTCAGGCATGCACTAGTTCTATAAGCCTTTCTTCTGCCAATGGTGTTAATGATATCTTTGTCCATATTATGCTTCTCTTCCCTTTTCAGTCTTGCTCCTTTGGTTGATATTGGAGATGTCTGTGCTTCTTCATGATCCAATTTTTTTATGCCATGCAAATGCCAACTGTTACTGAAACCTGGCTCTCCTATAATGACTCTGACATCAACCCTGGCTCATGGTACTCATGCATTATCCATACACCATATGCTAAAGATTGGGGTGAAGGTGTAGTCCTTGTTCTACCTTCTAACTTTAAGCATATTTCCACTCCACAATCTCTTTACTTATTTTTTAAAGCACATAGAGGTATACTACACATTATTATATTATAACAAGTTGTAGCTATATTCACACTACCTGCTAATGTATCTTCTAGCTTCAGTGTTCGTGTAAATTTTATATGGATAACCCTTTTCTACATTGGACCACAAGTTTTTATTACTTAAATAGTTGATTGATGACTTTTCTCTACTATAAACATTTTATTTTTATATATTTTATTTTTATTACAACATTCACTTACATATAATGTCAAAGTGTGATTTTTTTAAATTGTACTTCTCAGTTACAATCATCATCAGAGAAATGTTCACTTTGGTAGTTTTTTTTTATATAATGATAGAATGAACAAATTAAAGTTTACATAACTGTATTTACAAAACTTTGCTTTGAACAAGTTATAATAATATAGAAAAAACAATAACAAAAAACTAGAAAACATTTTGAGGATAAATGAGCTTTTGATTACTTTTTAACTTATAAATTTGACAATTCTGCCCTTCTGCAGTTCTTTTTTGTACGTTTTTGTACTTTTTACTTTTCCACAAAAAAATAATTCCTGAAAAATTTGTTTGTGTTTTTCTTCCTAATTTGTTTGCGCTAGTGTTTTCTATAATTTTTTTTTCACAGTTTGCATTTTCTGAGAAGAATGTTTTCATGTTTTCTTGAAATTGTTTTTGGATTGTTTTGTCTTTAAAAAATGTTTAATTTAGTTTCCAGTTGTATGTTTTTTGTATTGATTCCTTAATATGGTGAATTAATGTTATCATTAAATAGTCTGACCATGTTCTTGTTTGTATTTTTGTGTTCTCTATTTGTTCTAATTGGGTTTGAGGGACCAGCAAGTAATCTATGCACGTACAACATTGGTGTCTGTTTGAGTAAGTGTTAGTCTCTGTTGCTTGGATGTTGCAATCTCCATGAGTCTATTAGTTGGTTTTCTTGTATTGTGTTTTTGATTTTCTGTATTGTTGTTTGTGGGGTATTTGATTTCCCTGTTGAGCAGTCTATGTATGGTTCTAGTGAGATGTTTAGGTCTCCTCCTATTATGAGGTTGTCTTCTGTGAATTTTTGTAGTTTTTGTATGATTGGTGTTAATTTCTGGGTTTGTTGTGTATTTGGGAGGTAGATTGATGCAAATGTGAATTTCTGTCCATTTATGGATCCTTTTAAAAAGGTGTATCTACCCTCTTTGTCGGCTTCGCTGGTCAGCTCGGAGAGATCTGCTTTTTTAAAATTAATATTGCTGTTCCTTTTGTTTTATTGGGTTGAGGATGGCTGTGAAATATTTTGGGATAGTGTTTGTTGTACCATTTGGGTATGTGGTTTCTCTACTATATTCTGATGAATAATTAAGCAAAATGTTTTAAAGCCATTCAGTGGAATGTATAAACACACAAAAAGAATAATTACCCAAGTCTAGTTAATCCATTACAAATAATTAGTACTTTGCATTCACCAGTCTTCTGCTGGTAGCTATGGGATTGTAGACTTGTTTGACTTTGCCCCTAGGGATATATTCTTAATAATAATGATGGACTTTACTTTATTTAGTACAATGGGTAAATGTTAACTGGTAATTTGGAGCTCTTCCTGTACAAGTCTAGAATGACCTATTAAAGGCAACCACATAAATGTTTCTCTTATCATTTACTACCCAATAATAGTTGTGCAAACCAGAAGAAGCAGAAAAAATACACTGCCCTTAAAATGAGAATGCTATATAGTATATTATCACACAACTGGTTAAAAATCAGTTAGTATGCACTCACAATGGGATCTCTTGTCATGCACCTTTAGCTTATGATATCATTGATGAGCAATTGCTTGTATTTGTCCCAGAAAGATCAGTGCTTAGTCAAAAGAAAACTTGGAGAGAGAAGAGTGATACTTGATAAATTTGTTTAATAACAAGAGGAGCATTAGGTCACGTCCACTTTTATGATTGTACTTCTGGCAACTCTGTGCCTTTAAGTTATGATTTTATACTGTATTACAAAACAATTACTCCCTGAGGAAGCTCCAATAGAGCAGGACGCATTGGAGCTGATCCTATTGTGATCCTGAAGCTAATTTAATTTTTAAAGGCACACAGTTATTTATTCAAATGTGAGTGAATTTTCATTTTTTATTCAAATACAGGCTTGCTGTATACCTGTCCAGGAATTTGTGATGAGTACCATTTGATGCACCTGGTCTTACTACCCCAGCTGGTAGTTGTATTTCAAGCCAGTCAGCTTCTTAGAGGCCATTTGAATAACCTCACCTTAGCCTAACCCCAAGCCAGTCAGCTACTTATAGGCCATTTAGTTAGGATTTATGGGCTTTTTTCTATGAATCCTTAATTTTATACTCTGTATTTATTTGTATAGGAAGTGACGCACATGTTAATTATTTTTAATCCAAGGCATGAAATGCATATGCGTAAGAAGCTTAAACCGGACATGCGCATCACTTCCGGTTTAGTAGTACGACGTGCTAGCATATTTAAACACTGCTACTTACATACATTTTAGAACATTTTACCACTGCAAACTCTTAGTTCCTGAGGAAGCTGCCTGCAAAGAGCAGAGAAACGGGTAGAACAGACGCAGTTGGATTGTTTTGGCTTTTAGTGTGGTTTTGCATTCCACCAGCACATTGGATTTGTTTGGAGTGTATTCTAATCTTTCACTCACACATCACCTGGATCTCCTTTAGGAACTCTAACAAAGTTTCTGGGACTGTTTTCTATCCACATTTATTATAATTTAATGCACTTAGTGTTACAGGCACACTGTTTATTTGAAAGAAGAAGCTGCACTTTATATATATATATATTGGACTTTGAATTTTGCATTATGGACTCTTTTGGTTTGAAGCGCTGTTATTCATTTGTTTGTTTGGATTAAATTGACTTATTGTATGTTATAAGCATTACCATACTAAGTAATATCAAATATAATGAAGTTTTCATCAAATATTATATCATATAGGAAAAAATATACCTCAGAAAATATCAGATATACATATAACAACAAGCTTTATGATAGAAATGATATATGACTTTCTCTAAAATACTTTCCAAGATCAATGCAAGTGATCTTGTTATACTGAGCTGCTATTCCCTTCCATCTGCTGGAAACTAAATCTTACCTGTTGTGTTGGATGTTTCCCCATCTGCACATTTCACACAATGATAACAACAATGTGGAACCCCTTCTATTTTAGACTTCCTGTATCCTGGGGAACAAGGTTCATTGCACAGAGACTCTGGAATCTATATTTGGAAGATACAAAGATATAAATATGGCTGTGTTGTGTTCCTAAATATTGAATCCCACTTTACATTTTCACCAGGGACCCTCATTGCTTTAAATTAGCCCTTCATGTAGTCATTTCTTTTTGATATTAGAATTGATTATTTTTCTCAGACTTTTTCTAGGAATACAGGTTCTAGACAGTAGTGGGTATATACAATTCCTATTGTTTCTGTACAAAAATGTCAAAATTACCCTTAAACAATATAGATCTGTAACATATTATTAATGAAGATCTAAATATATATTCATATAGGTGCCTCAACTGGTAATTTAAAGCAATTTGTAGAATAGTCATAATTAATATATTCTTTTAATTATTTTATTAATTGTAAATAAATGTGGTTAAAAGGATGATGTGGACCACCTGTTTGACAGTTACATTTTAAATAGAGTGAATGTAGAGCTGCAGGCTGGTTCAATCATAAGATCAAAATAAGACATTTTATTATTAATATTTTCAGTTTATTTATTGCCAAAATCTTCTGTACTGCAGTACATAGTAAGGGAACCAAACATACAACAAAAATGACTTCAAAAGATGCTAGAACTTTTCAGGAAAACCACCATTTTGTGTATTTCTTTCCCAGTACTACATAGTCAAAATCAATTAGTAAAAAGGCAGCAGCACTCCTGGTAGCTTGAACTACTGTGTATTAATTGGTGTACCATGGCCTTGACATGGAACATTTGAGAAAGGGCCTGCAGCCCTAAATATTTCATGTTTATAGAACTCCAATGCATTGTGGTTTAGGTTCCAGTAGTTCTGCTGTCTTTTTACAATTTGATTTTTCCATAGTAAGTAACACCCAAGATTACTGTCATGGTCAGCATTAGCTGCTGTGACCTCCACTTACCTTGCAGGACAGCTCGTGCATGCTTGTTTCCTAGGCAAGTGAGAGAACTGCAGAAAATTCTCTAATTTAAATAGCCTGTGTCTGTTGCTGATTGGCTAATGGCTGGGATGCTACTAGCCAATTAACAACAGGCATAGGGTATAAAAGCTCTGCCTCAGGGGAACCTTTTATACCACATTCCTCCCTCTGATTGATTGATTTGTTTTGCATCTCAGCCATTCACCAATCAGAAGGAGGCATGGGGTATAAAAGATTCCCCTGAGGCAGAGCTTTTATACCCTATGCCTGTTGCTGATTAATTCGGCAATGTCGAATCATTTTTTTGAGAAATTCACCTATCTCTAAACATAATTACTATAGATCTCAATGTTTAATCACAAAGAGTTCTTTACTCTTACCTTTTGAAAGTTTGGGCCCCACAAATCATCGCTACTATTGATATTAAGATATATTTCATCTTCTGAAACACTAAAATATCCAACCTTTTTTCTCACAACATGTTCATTTGGTAAGAAAATCCACTTTATAATATCAAACTGAGCTGGTGTCTCTCCATATTTGTTGAAGAAAATGGTGTCACCAGAAGAGTCAAACGTCACATTACGTAGAAATACATTAAGCTGGAAATGTGGGATAAAAACAGAGAGAATCATTTAATAAATGAAATGAAATAAGAAATATGTAACAATGTCAACATTTCCTTGATATATTTTATATTTTTACTTAACATAAAAAGACAATCCAAAGACTTGATTCTATAATGTAGATTAGGGAGCACTATATAAAAAGTATCACAAAAAAACACACAGGGGATACCATGTGACCAGGAAAACACTGATATAGCATACGCGGACCCTGTTATACCTCTGGAGGTGATTAGGAAAACTGGAACAAGGAATCAGAAATGTGGAATGGGAAACAAACTAAATAAAACTTGATTCTTGTACAACAGTGGGGTTGGTGTGGGTTAATGCTGAGGTGTGGAATCTATGAAACATATGGCCTTCACCCATAACCCCCACAAGAGGTTATTGCCTTTGTGGCAAGGAGACTCTAAGGTTGCAGTCCTTGGGTTAACATCCCACTGATAGCAGCTGGTTGAAAAACTGAGGAAACACTGGTGGAGATAAAAGAACAGCTGAGATTCAACACTTAGGATCACATGGAGCTTAGTGTAGTGGGTCCTTATCATACAGTGTGTCTTGATGCAGTGCAACTGAAGTACTCACAGCAGCCAGCAGGAATACTGCTGAAGAATTACTGAAGCTGCACTGAGATGCTGGGTTACAGAGCTGACACTCACTAGAGCTGGAAATCGGTGCTGCAGACTGAAACAAACAATTCTATAATCCCAGAAGAAGGTAGACAGTAGAAACAGCACAGTAGGGCTCCAGGATCATGGCAAACCAACCAAAATACCAGACAGCACTAAGATGAGGTAAGAGATGCTTGAATGATGCGGCCAGGCAGTGTTCCCCATATGAATTACCCACCTCTGATGTCAGCAGCATTGGATTGACCACTAACCAAGAAGTGAAGAAGATACCATCCCTGAGTTACCCAATAAAAGGTATCACCTAGCTTCAACTTGTCTCTATCACTATTTTATAGACAATCATCTTGGCTATCTCATACACAAATTGGACATGCAACTATTGTGCATATTAGTTAACTTCCTTAAATTGAGACTAAATTTGGTTGGAGGAATTTACATAACATATTTTAACACAATTACAGTAAGTAAATATATAAGACAAAAATTCAGCTGGATACCCATGAGATTACAACTGGGCAAAATTTATTAAACTCAAAAAAGCCGTTTGCACTTTTCTGAATTTAATAACTCGGGAGAAAGCTTTGAAGTTTCTCCTGGTAACTATTGCGAGATTTGCCTCGTGCGATACTTGCCGTGACAAAGTTTTTTTTATTAAATATATCCATGGAAAAGTAGCTATACTGTATGGCTAACCTTTACATGGATATATTTAATAAAAAAAAGTTTCTCACTGCAATTATTGCATGAGGCAAATCCTGCAATACTTACCGGGAGAAACTTCAAGGCCTTCTCTCGATTAAACTCGGAAAAGCCGAAATGGCATTTCCGAGTTTAATAAATTTCACCCACTTAGGACTAAATATTAATCTGATTCATGTCTATTATTTTATTGTGGCTTATTTTTGGCAGATAATCTACAAAAATAACAATCACTTACCCTTTAAATAACACCTACAAAGTATATATATTTCTAAAAATAACACCTCCAGTTATCTAGACATACAATGCTAGTTGTTATGAATGCAGAATTCTGGATACAAATTCTCGATGGAATTTTCGAAAATGAAAATAATCAAATTTATTCCTAGAAAGAGCAACATTAGAACCAACACAACTTAAAACCTTCAAAATATATATTTTCTGAAAATACTGCCCTTCAGAAAGTGTAAAATCATAATATTATAATAATATAATACACAAGATATATGAATTTAATAACCCCATGGTCAGCAAACATCCTAAAGTAATAGAAGCACATGTAACACTATGTAGAAAATGGGAATGGAGATACTACTCCATTTCTTGGCAGTATTAAGTATTACAGTGTTAAACATTGGGGTTATTCACTAAAGTCTAAATTGTTGTGTATAAGTGTGAATCTGCCAGCTAAAGACAGTCACAATGGACTGCTACTGTCACAGTCATGACTTTACTGTGGAAAATTTTTGAATTCACAGCTTTACAATAGAGAAATTTCTGTTTGAGAATTCTGCAGTCGAATAGGCACCTTAGTATATAACCCCATTAAATATCTATTTAAATTGAGTCGTTATTCTCAGAGGTGTAGAAACAGCACCACCTGCTGGAGTTCTGTATTATCACAATATAAAAATATATCTATCTTTGCATATAGCTGGGAGGAGTAAACCCAGTTTATAGAGATTTCTGTTCTTTGTGGATTGTAGTCCTCAGTTCCAGACCTGGGCATAGGGTGGAGATTACCTACAGGCAGTCCAGAATGGCTGAGTTCCTTTGTTGGACCCCTTGAGAGATAAGTTAAGCCTTGCCAAGAGTAAGGAAAACCCAATTTACTCAAGGGAGGGTAACTATACTCCAAAGTACCTTGTATGGAATGTATGGAATCAGGATATGATATAAAAAGTATATAAGCTCTATCCATGTGCATATAGTAAACAAACACTTCTTGTTTGCAAAGATTCTCTGACACCCACAATTGTAAAGAGGTACAGGCCCTACTCCTATCTGTAAGTGGGGCCTACTCTCCTGAGATGGCTGTGTGAGGGCTGTGGATTGTTTCCCTGAGTGGACCCATGTAATTGCTATTGAAGTATTATAAATAGCATTACAACTATATTTAATCTTCTGCCATGATCTCTGCATTAGCATTTCATACCATACTGTCCTGTAGCTTAGCTGCCTTTCTTAGCCTTGTTGTCTATCCATAAAGGCCAGGAAGACCATAGCACACTAGGCTCACTATACTCGTTGATGGGGTGTGGTATACCCAAATGGTTTTATTATCCTCTCTCACCTCTGAGATAATTTATAACAGAATCTATCCTAACATACATTCCTTTTGAAGACTCAGAGGTTCTGATTAGACCTACCCACAACATAGCACTAGAGATGGCCGAAGTTTTCAAAAATTCGATTCGGCTGCTTCGCCGAATTTTTTTGAAAAGTCGATTCGGTCTGAATAAATTCGTCATGAAGCAACTAAAAAAACAGCCATTTATAGCCAAATAGGCATTAATGGAGGCAATGGGGATGGCCTACTAGATAAACCCCATCTAGTAGGTGTCCCTGGGACCCCTGCAACCCCCCCCCCCAGTGCTATGCAGGGTGGGGTGATCACTATGTGCAGATCGGTTCTGTGAGAACCGATCTTCTCCATTCCCCCAGCCTCATTAACCCCCTGCAGCCCTGGGCTGCAAAATTAAAGTGAGGGGTCCCTGAGACCCCCAAACCACCCCCGATCGCCCCCGATTTAGTAAAAAAAACCAAACCGGCTTTTAAATCCTAACCGCTGCAGAGAGCAATAACAACTAGCAGGGGTCTCTGGGACCCCTGAAACCCCTCCCAGCGAAAGGGGGGGCGATCACAAAGGACAGATCGGTTCTGTGAGAACAGATCTGCTCCCTCCCCCAGCCCCATTAACCCCCTGCAGCCCTGGGCTGCAATATAAAATTAAAGTAAGGGGTCCCTGGAACCCCTGCACCCCCCCACCTGAGCGCTAAACAGGGTGGGGGACCTAAAATAAATTAAAGAGGTCCCTGGGACCCCTACACCCCCCACCCTACCCCAGAGCTAGGCAGGGTGGGGGACCTAAAATAAATTAAAGGGGTCCCTGGGACCCCTACAACCCCACCTTACCCCAGCGCTAGGCAGGTGGTGGATAAGTTAAGCCAGGCTCCATCAGAGCAGCTTGCCTGCACTTAAATACATCAAAAGTAGGGGTCCCTGGGACCCCTATCTCCCCCAATCCCACCAATCACAATGCGAGGTGTGGGGATCCCTACCTGGAGGGGGTCAAACACTGACCTCCTCCCATGGCCCCCATCCCCATCAGCGCTATATGGAGATGGGGGCCCTAACCTACTTATGTCCCTACCTAAGTCCCTCACTCACTATCTAACCATGGGGTGAGGGACTGAAGAGGACCAGCACCCCCTAACTAGGGGTGTGCTGGCCCAATACAAAATCAGTAAAAAAAAATAATTGCAAAATAAAAACACAATTAAAAAAATTTTTTAAAATAAATACCTAGGGTGAAATTTACTAAATGCGTAATATTATGCACGTGTGATACGAAAATCGTACGTGCGGTACGGAAATCGCACTTAATAAATTTCACCTCTAATTTAAATTAAACATACTTAAAAAATTAACTAAAGAAAAAAAAACTGACAACTAATTCTAATAATAATTTAATTAAGATTAAATACAGAAACACTAAAAAAAAAAAAAAACCCTATCCATTTTACCCTAACAAGGTGCTTACAAACATCTGCTATTCTTTCAAAGGAAAATGTCCAATCAATCAGCCTTTAACTAGGCATTAGAAACAAAGTTGCTACAATATTTGAATTCTAGGGTAAAGCCTGTGAGATTGCAACAATGTATAACCATACCCAGTTAGAATGAATTTTTTTCTCCTTTAAAGATCAGGTTACTGAAAGGATAAAAAAACCATTCTATTTCTAACAGGATAATTACAAATTTCCAAAGAAAAATAAACAACTAACAAACAATCAATAATACACAAAACCACCAATAATTAAAAAAAGCCAATTCTAACTGACACCTAAACATAATTAAAACCAATCAAAACAAAAAAAACCCCAGCAATTAATAATCATA
>WMED01030732.1:0-10053 GCA_019650415.1 Pipa parva | reverse complement strand
GGATTTGGTCCTTTCCCATTCTTATCTCACCAGCGCATCCACTGACATCGCTCGCGAGCGAAGTTGTTTTCCTTGGTTGTATACACATTGGATGCGTGGCAGAGTATCCTTGTGGATTGCGTGCAGGACGGTAACTCAAGGTTTACCCACTCTTACTTGAAAGTTCTTTATTAACTGAGTGATCTTATAATTTGGTTCTACAATATTGATTTTTTGGAGTGTGTTCATTGATCATTCATCACTATTATTTATCGTTTACATTGACTGTATTTTAGACCATTTTTGTTATACATACATATACATTTTGGGCGCTACACCATTGTCACAATCTTGTTAGGATATAAATATCTAGTAGCAAAGGTTTTATACCTGGGACTATTGTATTGTGAACAACTGGATGGGTGAGGGAGGGGGCAGAGCTAACTATTTTCCCTTCAAGCTGAAGGACTTGAGAAGTCTTCAGGTAAAGCCCGTCAAGTTCCCAGGACCGGTTGGGTGTGTTGTGTGCAAGTGTAGGCTTGTTTTAATGTAGTTTTGGTTGGTGCCTATACCTCAACAAATACATTAGTCTAAAACCTTAATTAAAACAAAATCCAAACCACTTTTTAAAGCCTGTACCATCCTTCATTGATTTTACAGGGGGCGCTACTTAGAACATTGTAAAATAAGGTTTGTGGGTAAAAAGTTTTCTGTAGCATTTTGGACCAATATGGTTACAAAACCTGGCACGCAGCACCTAAAATGTTCGTTATGGTACCAACTGTTCCAGAACCGCCACACTGGTTAAATCTAAAATGAAAACATGGTACATTAATACCGCAAGTACAACAATGCACCAGTGCAGTAAAGCACAGTCTCACAGATCATTTAGCATGGATTGGTTAATGTAAATTAGACAATAAATACTGCCTATATGTTATAAAGCAGCGGTGCTTAGTGTGAATAATAGTAATAGGTCTCCTCCAGGGACACCAGTTTGCACTCACAGTCTAGAAACACAGGGGGTTATTCAGTAAAGTCCAAATTGTTGCGACTAGGTGCAAATTTGCTAGATAAAGACAGTCGCAATAGGCTGCTACTGTTGCAGTTGCGTCTCTATAATGAGAATATGTCGCAGTCGCGATTTTATTATGGGAAAATTGTCGCAATCTTAACATAAACTGTTGCGACTTTACAATGGAGAAATTGTCGCGAATTTGCTATGGTAATCCACTGTTTGCGAATTCGACAGTCGAATTTGCACCTTAGTGAATAACCCCCACATGGTTAAATAAACTGAAGCTTGACTAAATAATCCCTAATCTGCATGTGATTATGTTAGGAATTTAGATTAGAAGCTCCACAGGGTTAAGGACTGAAGTGAATGGTTCAGTTTTGTAAAGGGCTGCGTAACATACATCACAACTATAGAAATATCATATACATACATTTATAATTCATAATTTAACCTCTTTTTCCAAAGCCCCCTCACCGAACTACAGTATAACAAATTTAATGAAAGAATTGTAAAAAAAACAAACAAACACTGCTTACTGTCTTTGATAGGGGTAAAGTACACCACCTGACTGGAAAAAGAGTGATTTCCATTAGCCAGCAATGCCAGTACCCGGAAGTAGAATTTGCCAAACGTAAAGACGTGGGATATATCACACTCCGAAGTGGTAATATTTTCACATCCTTTACTTTCTCTCCAACTGTCAAAACCAAGGTTGCTTCTAAAGAATGAATAAATCAGAAATTCAGTCCTCCTTAGGATCCCATGAAGTAAGTCAAAATACTCAGGCGTTTATTCACTAAAGTCCGAATTGTTACGTATAGGTGCGAATTCGCCAGATAAAGACAGTCGCAAAAGGCTGCTACTGTCACAGTCATGTCTTTATAATGAGAATATTGTCGCGACTTTATTATGGGAAAATTGTCACAATATTAACATTAAAAAATTGTTGCAACGTTACAATGGGGACATTGTCGCGGATTTGCTATGGGAATCCATTGTTTGCGAATTCGACAGTCGAATTCGCACTTTAGTGAATAACTCCCTCAAACTGGAGAAATAAAAACCTACATAAAATCCTTTATCTTTGCAGAGATCAAAAAAGTAAATAATGAATAAAATCTACTGCCAAAATTACATGGGGCAAACATGCAACTATGGCTGTTAACGATCATATAAACACAGTCTCAAACGACTCCTATTTCAGCTTGATGCAGAAGCAGCTAAATGCTTTAAATGCAATTTTTTTTTTTTTTAGATGACAGCGACTCTCTTTGGTTCTCTAGGAGATACTGACTGATCATTACAATTGCAAGCAAGATTTAAAGGACCAGTAACACTAAAAAAGTAAAAAAATTCCCATATGGACTGGCATGGCAGTAACTTAAAGGAGACATAAAGCAAAAAATTAAGAAAGAGTTATTAAAATACTTGCCTTATACAGAGCCGATTGATTACAGTCACAGCATGAGCTGTGCTGTAAGTAGCTGGCTCCCGATGCTTCCCCGACGCCTCCTTCACAGAACGTTGGCTGACTGAGAAGCTTTCATTGAGCTGTGTTTTTTTTTTTTACACGAGTGTATGATGCGCTGCGCATCATCTGCTCATTTGAACCCCGCCTTATAGTTTTACACTGTTGTTTTACTGATAATATCTCACTGTATTGCACCAATCTTTTACTTTTAAGCCTTGATGTTAAATGGATTAGATTCCATTGCTTTGTTCCAATCTGTGATTTTTTTTTTTTTATGTCAAACTGATAACATTTTACTATGATGTACCAGTTTCTGTATACATTTGTCATTCGTAAGATTTTTTGTTCCATGCAATGCCTGAAGAAGAGACTTAAGTAGTCTGGAAAGCTTGAATTTACCATCATTTCAGTTAGTCAATAATTGGTATCACCTATAATCAACTTGTCTCCACTAAAGCAAGCATTAGGCAAAGCATACAGTTTTGGAATTTTCCAGAAGAAACAGAACTGATAAAAAAAAAATTATTTCAACTGAGGCTTCCTTGAAAGATTTCCTATGTGCCAATGCCTGCACAAACCAACATGGTAAAAGTTTCCCTTCTGACTTTGTTTAGCTGCAGGCTGTTTGGTTTCCAACGTGGAAGGGTGAATATGGTTATACATTTATGTTGGGGGCATAATAAAATGTACATACCTTTTCTGTACTGAGAATGTCACATTTGGATTCTCTGTATAATTCCAGTCCCATTTTAATGTATAGATCAAGTCCACTGCATCAACTCTGAGGTTTTCAGGATGAGGCTGGCGATGTAGTTCTGTAAGACAATCCATATTTTCTGTATGAATGCCAACATAATATCAGTAGGAAATGCGTGTACTTATTTCTGCTTCAAGGCGGACTATAATGACCTTTATCATAAAGATCCATAATACATGAGTGTTAAAGGAGTTCTAAAGTAAAAAAATAAAAAAGGACAGTTAAAATACTTACCTTATACAGAGCCGATTGATTATAGTCACAGCATGAGCTGTGCTGTAATTAGCCGGCAGCCGAAGCTTCCCCCTACGCCTCCTTCACAGCGCGCTCGCTGACTGAGAAGTCAGCGCACAACTCCTTCTTCCTGCTTTACCGGATTCCACATCATCATGCTCATTTTGTGGAGCGTTCACATTGGGAACGTCCTCATCCCTGCAGTGAACGTGATGATGTTTAAGCCCTGAAACACCCGAGGTGTAATAGGGTGGGAGGAGCTGCGGCGCTGGCTTCCAGTCAGTCAGCGCTGTAAAGAAGCATCAGGAGCTAGCTAATTACAGCACAGCTCATGCTGTGACTGTAATCATTCAGCTCTGTATAAGGCAAGTATTTTAACTGTCCTTTTTTTGTTTTTTACTTTAGCTCTCCTTTAAGTATATAAAATGAACACTGGAGTTAAATTTGAAAGATGCAAGTTTGTAGTTAAATATGGAAATGATTTATATTGATAATACAGTTATACATTGCTGCTGCACACTCTCTTCCATAAAGAACTATGTTAAAGAAGAACTAAACTTTGGCTTAATCCCTAATTAAATGAATAGTCCCGACAGAACACAATAAAACTTAAAGCATTGAAATCACAGTCACCAATAAGAAGATGAGCATCCATTTTGCAATGTTAGGCACACCCCCTCACACATACACTAGGCTCTGAGGAACAGGTCTTCATAGAGTTCTAGGGGTGTGGCTAAAATAGCAAAATGGATGCCTTGTACTGTTAAGGAACAGTTCAAGCAGGAGCTAACATCACTATAGTACATTTAGGATTAATCCAAAATTAAGTTCCTCTTTAAACATATTAAGTCTAGCCCTAAATGCACAGTTTCATAAAATGGTCATTTAAATGTAGAATTTTCTGCCTTTGCACTTATCTGAATAACTCTATGCTCACCAGGCTGCACTGATGCATACATCTTTATAGTAACCTATCCTGGATTAATTTATTGGGCTAGATCTTTCTGTTAGATAGCCTACATCACAGTCATAAAGTAAGACTGATTGCTATGTTGGTAAAGAAGCAGCAGGCTCATCATCTCTTAGAGCAGGGGTTGGCAAAGCTTGGCTCTATTTGGGATTGTGGCTGTTAGGGGAGGGGCCAATATGTCTGCATGCGTGGTCCAGTCACAGTGCAGACCACCACTCAAGGGAGTCCCCCTGTGCAGCTCCGGACTATTTGGAAGAGGGGACAAAATGCCTCCCTCCTTTGCAAAGTTTGCCGACCCCTGCCTTAGGGGAATGGAACACAAGGTGCTATGCTGCCCTGTTTATTAAAAAACAAAACAAAACAAAAAAAAACAGACAGGTTAAGTTCAAGTCAATAAAATGCATCAACAAATTTGCATAGGATTGACTGCATCCTACGATTCACGGCAACAAACCACCATAATACATTATGCCAAATCTCACTGTGTGTCTACCTGAAAAAAAAGGTCTTGTTAGGTTAATGAGTATACTAGTGGCAATAGTGGCAGTGTGACAACTCTATCAATGCCTTTTTATCTTGCATTGATTGTTACCCGAGCAAGAATATTAACAGCAATTTCTCTATTTGCTTGATAATCTCTGTGACCATTCTATCAAGGGTGGCTTCTCTTGCATTGTTGGTGGAACATATATGTGACTATGGAACATATACTGTATGTGCTGCTTACAAACCCTTACATTTTACATGGATCAAAAGGAAGACTTAGATCTTCTTTTTCTGGTAGTCACTTGTTTCGTGGAATGGAGTTTATTCGTTACACCAGAAGTACCATTAGGTCAGTGTCATTTTTAAAGAAAACAAAAAAATCTTGTGACAAAATTCAAACAAAGTGACAAGTAACAACGTCATTGTGAAAGATGTCATATTATAAACCCAAGGGTTCTTCAATGTGATAAAAAAAGGCACTAAGGAAAAAACACAGCTGTTTAGCGAATAATGGCAGTTACATAGTCACGAATAATAATAAAAAAAAAAGAATTCTACATGGCGTTTTAATCACATGGCTCAAAAATACAGAAACAGTCATTTACTAGTCTTGCAAAAAAGAACTGAAAATGTTGCTATTTTGTTGTCTAGAACCACTTTTTTTAAAGTGCGGTGACGAGACGGCTCGTCTGTCAGGTTGAACATTTGAATGTTAGAAATTAGAAGTTATTCCCGGTTTCCCCCCCTGAAACGTCTACGTAGTAAAGCTGCATTGTTCAAGCAGCAGTCATTGAGTCCAACACTATAAATACACAACTTTGATTACCCAGTTTGCTTGGTTCGGACTCTTTTCCAGTCAGTCTGAGTATGAATGGGTAGTCATAACGTTTCTGCCAAGCGATCATCTTGTGATTCAAGACTGACTGATGAAAATCCACCACACAATTAGGTCTAACCACCACCTAAACCAAAGTACTACAGATATTTCCTAACAAGACTCTGCTTGGGTATGCTCCTATGTTCCCCTAATCTTTCTGCCACACTGTGAAAATATCCTTACTCAACTGTTTGATTTCCACATTGCCCATTCTACTTTATTTGGTCACTTCGGATCATTTTAAATGCGTTTTACTTGTTACGCCCCATGTACATTTATCAATAAAGCCGTTTTCTTTAATGTAATTGGGTGCACACATTTTAGATTTCTTTACTTAGTGTTAACAATGCCACTTTATTCCAGATCGGCATCCTTTCCACATCCAGCCAAGTGTTTCTCTGTTTCAAGAAATGTATGGCTAGATCAGGGGTCGGCAAACTTCTTTGAGGAGGGAGCCATTTCGCTCCCTCCTTCAGCGGCGACAACTATTTTGAGAGCCTCTGGAGGAGTGCAATCTCCCGACCACATGACCTGCCAACGGCTAATCAGAAGAGCTGTCGGCTGTCATGGGCATGGTTTCGGAGGTGCACTCTGAGCCACAACAAGGTGGCTAAAGAGCCGCACTTTGCCAATCCCTGGGCTAGACGAATATAAATTTCAAACTACAAATGGACAGATCATTTTTCTTAGTTTTCATAACAATATTCTGAAGCTTGTAGATTTTCACAGCCTTATTCACTAACTACAGGAGTTCTAGTGCACGTAGGAAGGCTTACCTCTAGCTTCAACTGGAAAACAGTTTACAGGACTAAATAGGCCACTGATATTTCTGAGACAATCAAAAACCTTTACTTTAAAACAGTAGGTTTCACTAGGAATAAGGTCAAAAAGTAGAAATGTGGGACCAGGCTCTTTTCTCTAAAACGTAAAAACAAGTTTTTGCAGTATGGTTCGAAAAAAAAAAAATATATATATGGTATTTTTTAATCAAAAAAGGACTTTTTGTGAAAACAAATTTAAATGCCCAACCAGACTTTTGATCAAACAGTAGAATCTGAATGAAAGGAAATCAAGCAGTTCCCATTATACTACAACTGTAAACATCCCTGATATGCCAATGAATGACAACGACTGCTCAGTATCTGGCTAACGTCAATAGATCAAAAAAAAAAAAAAAAAAAAAAAAAATAGGTTTCCTACTAAAACCTGGCTATTATAGTCTGGGGTATTAATTAGGTCATATACTCTAATGAAATAATAATTAAGTGCATTTCATGGTAATTCCTTCATTGCTTGTTATTGCGGGTGTAATGCCAGATGGAATTCATTTTTAGAAACTGGCTAGATGTATCCATGCTTTCACAATTAGAACCTTACCTCCTCTTGGGAGATGTTTGTCCAGAGCACCATTGTACAGCAGTAAGAACCTTCCAATATGCCTTGTGGTCTAGGATCTGAAATATCTATCTGGACACCCCCATCAATTTGTTTAACATATACAGCAGAGGGAGGGTCAAATACGCCTAAAACCATCAAAAAAAACACATAACAAACAAAAGTGTTTCATATGGAACAAACAAAAGTGTTTCATATGGAACAAACCTTGTACAAAACCTATTGCACAAACCTTGAATTTATTTAAAAAAAAAAAAGTATATTTTGTAAAAGAAAAATATACTTATCTTTTCAAAAGCACAGATTAAGCTAATTGTAGGCATAAACACTTATTTTTTTTGTGTTCATTTTCCCTTTAAGAAAAAAAGTGTCCTACAGCATGCAGAATAATTTAGACGTCTTATATAGTTTACCTGCTTCATACTGTTTGTAAATTTGTTTTTTTGTGGCACACTCTGGATAACTCTATTGGCTACACAAATAAATGGGAATGGGATCTGGGGACACAACATAGGGTCCAACTAATTCATTAAATGTGAAATCTTCGTTTTTCCAAGCCAAAACCAAACGTTTTTGTTATGATTGCCTTACCTCTTGTATTAGTGGTAAATGTTATAGAGTCTGAACATGGAGACATGACTTGTGACATCTCCGCTCGAACGCACACAGAGTAATTCCAATCCATATTGATGTGTTCTAGGCAAATACTACAACTTAGGTGAGGAATGTGAAGACATCCAGGGACACTTGCCCATAAACTTGTGGCAATCCTCCTCTTTATTCTGGATTATGTTAAAAAGCATGTCAGTTTTAAATGTCTACATACCATATTATTGCTTAAAATATCTGCTAAAAGGGGTAAATTCTATCAAGGGCACGAAAACATATGAATGCCATTTTAATCACATTTCTGAGCTACTTATACATACATCATTTCTACACTTCTTGCACCTGTCATCTCAGAACACTAATACCAATTTAGGTTATGCTAATGAAATTAAACGTTTTGTAAATATACGTGTATTATTTTTTTTATGCACCTTTATACAGTGTTTCTCTCAGTCATCTTCCCTGTCAGCCTGACTTTTCTCTCCCGAGTCAGGTGGGCGGGGCTAAATGATTGATTTTATAGCCCCTCCAATCAGATCCCTGCTGGATCGTGATTTAAAGGATTTGAATGGAGGAGATATATATCTATATATCATTATATAGCCCCGCCCAGCCAACAGAGAGAAACACTATATAAAAGGTACTTTTTTTTTTTTTTTTTTAAATACATATATATTTACAATGTTTATTTCATTAGTAGAACCTAAATTAGTAACAGTTTTAAAGTGACAGGGGCAATTTAAAGTAAAACATAGTTCTCTGCCTCGCTTTATGGCTGGGATTCCAGAAAGAGGCTGTGAATCAGATCAACAAAACCAAAGTAAAAAAAAAAAAAAAGAAAAAGTACTTCAAGTTAAATTTCTATGTATTTTTGTGTTTGCAGCCTATGTTAACCCAGGAACGGCGAATGGCGCAAATAAAGCTTTCTTGTGATTCCTCCTGTATTACTTTTCAATGAAAGCCTCTTCTAACGCCTGCCCCCTCCTCCCCTTCAGCACAGAGCAAAGCTACACCTCCTCCATTTTCATCCTGTACTAATGACCATGTGCACCGTTAATGCCCTATTAGACTGGAACTCGGACTATATAAAGGATGAAGGTCACAAGCAAATGTTGGACAAAGTCAGGAACGTTTTATGTAGAAGTAAAGAAATAAAACCTCTCTGCCAGCAGAACTGTATGCCATTTACACAGAACTGTATGCCATTTACACAGCAGGAAGCCTTCTTGTGGTTTTCCTTTTTTTCTCCCTGATGCTGAAAAACCAATAAACTTATACTTAACACAAATTTCAACCAGAAAACTGAATCAATGAAAATATGGTTCTGATTTTTAAACGGTAATGTTTATATTTTATATATGTATAAGGGTTCTATCTTTCCCTTTAAAACTGCGCTACAAAAATCGAACCGATCTTGCTTTGGAAATCTCTGCCTAATTGTCTAGTTTCGCTTTACACAGGTCTTACATAATGTTACAGAAACTTTCCTTCGAGACAGAAACTAAAATGACTAAGTGGGACAAAATCATTAAACTGGAACCGCAAATAATTATTGGACAGCAGCCAATGTATATGAGAATATGCTATATCCTGTATGGTAACAGCATTGAACCACTTATTAATCGCTAAATCAATAACAATTGTAGCGATACATATTTGTTAGTTTACTGTGTCATTTTCTACAAAACAGACGTCTTACCAATAATTCCCCCAGAAGCTTTTGGGCAGTTAGCTTACAATCAAAAGCAAAGTCAATTAGGCATTTTGTTTACAATCCTTCCCACTTGTCTGCTTTAATCCGTTCCTAGCAGTATTTACGACACCTGATTGCTTTTGTGAGAGATATAGTTTGATTACATTATATCTCATACTCAGGTTTGGCTTGTAATGCCTTCTGGTAGCAATATACAGTACATATATATATTAACGTATTTACTCAAATCTATATACTGCATTTACTTGAATCTCTCTCTCTCTCTCTATATATACACAGTATACACACACACACACACACACACACACATTTACTTGAATCTATATACTCTTTGTTCCAACTGTGAATGATAGGTGGGCTTATAGCTGGGGGGATTAGCAGAGTTAAGCACCAATGAACTCAGGGATCAATTAGCATGAATCACTCCCAGCTACCGTGTTTCCCCGAAAGTAGGACCCCCCCGAAAGTAAGGCAGGGTGGGGTTTTCGGGGGGGTCCGCCAATGTAGGGCACCCCCCGATTGTAAGGCAGGGTAGCGGGGGGG